>JBAMJV010009747.1:0-39064 GCA_037951105.1 Echinarachnius parma
CGCTCAGTCACTTCGCTCCCCTCGGGCTTTGGTCGCTTTAATCCTCGCAATGTCAGTGGCGGATCTACGGGGGGGGGGGGGGGGGTTCTTAGGAGGTTTAACCCCCCCCCCCCCCTTGGCTGCCAAGTGAAAATGTTTCAGTGAAAAAAGTGAAAAAAAAATCACTTACGGGGGTTCCGAAATAGCAAAAAAATTTCGCACCGCTTCGTCGGCTCATGGACTATGCTCCCCAATCGTCATTGGGTCAAACCCCCCCCTTAGAAAAAGGCTAGATCCGCCCTGAATGACTCTTTCGCACCTCTGGCTCAAAATTGGCAACTCTGTGAGTGTGGTTGGGCATGAGACCCCATAACACATCAACCGTGAGCCCCCTTAGGGTTTTGCCCCCCCCCCCCCCCCCCCAATCCAAAACTTGCTTCCGGCGCGCCTGTCAGCAGGGGATGAATGAATAAATCAACAATAACTATCACTACACTATAACAACACAGAATACGCCAGTGAAGAAGACATCACTAATCTAACAGTCAAACAAATTTGTTTGTTTGCCCTTTAATTAAAGTGACACAGGTAAAGTGTCTAAACTCCACAAAAAAATACTTGGAGCTTCCTCGTTTTCTCTTCTCTGCCGTGTTGTTTAGCTTATGGTAAGAGAAGAATAAAATAGGTTTCGGTTTTTTCAAATGTCTCCTTTAGTATGAAGATAATTATCATTGAAAATCATTATTTCAAAAGCCGTTAGCTAACGTATTGATCAAAAGTACAATTGAACGTCGCTGAATACGTCCTTGCCAGCGCGCGTGCTGTGAAATTTTCCCGACCCGCTGAACTTTGAGCCTAGCGTGCGCTAAATTCCATGAATTCCGTACGTCTGTAGCTGTATACACGGGTGCGGATATCGTAAAGGATCAAACGGATGATTATCACTGCAACAAATCTACCAACAGACCATCAGTATTCTCGGTGATAAAATATGAACTCAATATTCGTTTTTTTTACTAGGTAAACAGTGTTCGTTTTCTTTCAAACTTTCACAATCTTTCCATTCTATTTTACAATGATATTGATATAGAATTGGAAGTATCAAATGTCAGTTTGTGCAATATCTGATACTTTACACGGATCACTTTTACATTAAATTAGGAATTTCCGTTAATGACATTAAATTTTACACCCATTTTCCTTTTAAAAATATAGGTAGGCAACGGAGGTCATGGACGGATCTATCGTGTACGGTTGAAGATTTACCTAGACGATCATCATCATTTTGTGCTTGTATTCTACGAGTGTTTCTTCAGCATTAGCCCCTTAGGACACGAATTTTTACTCGGACAATAAACTATAAACTGGGCCTTGGTAGATGCGGAGTTTTCATTGCACCCTTTTTTTGGTTGGCAGAATCAACCGTTTTTCTACAACAACCAAATCGACCCTCGTGGATTGCAGCCCGGTCAATATGGACGCGTCGATGTAAACATTTTATTCCATAGCTGAGAACCCTGACAATTGTCTTTAGCATTGGGAAACTCGACAAAATAGATGAAGAGAGTGAATACATAACAAGCTGTATTCGATCAAATGGTGGTGATTCTCCTTCACAGGAAATTAATAAAACCAATGTATAGGGGTATCATTTCCACCAGGAAATATTAAAATGTGATAGTTCAAAAAACCGCTTTATTCCGAATCAGTGAACTGGGCTAACTGTCCCACTGCAATGCTACCGAGCTGGTAGTGACACACAATCTCGGACAATTAGTTTGTTTTCAAAATGCTAAACAAAACGCCTCATCTTCAGCCTGTATCTATCGTTGGTGACCACATATCGCTGTTTTATGGATGGACTCTACGCACCCGACTGTATGCTGTGTAACCGGTAGTACGAACGCGACGGAAGACATTGCCTCCTGCACGGAATTAGTGTACACCCCCCTCTGGAGGAACGAAATGGTCTAACGGTGTTCTGCCTTTAACATTAGCACCGCGTCAACGCCTGCATCCTTCAATTTCAACTACCGCAGGTAATGTATGGAATGCCTAGCTGTCAATCTTGACATAGCTCAATCAGTGTTCTTCCACATGTTTCATATATGTATAAATATGTGAAAATGATGTTGTATAAACCGGTTGTGGTATTTTCAAAAGAATGTATCATTTGACAAATATATTGATAAAATAATAACATAAATGATGGGCCCCCATTATTTTATCTAAATGGGATAAATGTATGGATATTTAAGCTGCATCTATACAGATTTTGATCAAAAACACAGTTTATTTCTATACTTTCAAATTGTGTATTCCTTCATATTTTTACATTTAGTTTGTCATTAACTCACAAAATAAATTTGTTCTTGAAGACTTCTAGACCTCTAGACTAAAACTGTCTTATCCTTTTAATTTTGATGGCTTAGAAATAATTCTTCAGCGATTTATACTCATTGTAATTTTGTTTTAATATCAAATACTTTATAGGTGATGATTCGAGAAATCGTGAATGGTCGAAACAATTTCAAGTCTCACATATCTTGACTGTTATCGGATTCACAATGCTGCTCGTAGAGCATAGTAAGTTCATGTTCATGTATTGGTTAAACTCGAGTTATTTCATCAAAAACACACAATTCCAATCACTATGTTATTCCTTTTTAGTACTGCATATCCCTCACTATTCATTGGATTTCGTTACAGGTAATAATTGAGTGCTCGATATTTTAAAATCCGTTACCCAATATTTCGTTTTTAACCTTGCTTATAATGAGGGATCTAAGTTACAATTGTCAAAAATCAACAAAACTTACGGAGAATTCTTCTCTCCACACCTATCTCTTAGTCCATGTTGTATTCGTATAATAACCAATACGTTACATTTTCTTTCAAATTCCCTTTCGTGAAAAGATATTTATGATTGAAGTGTTCGGATTTTTAATTATTCAAGTTCTCGAACAACAGTTCGCATTTCGCTCATTGGCTAGGGCCATAAAACATCATACTTAACGTGAAATGTTCACACAAGTCTTAGGTTGACATATCCAGATCACAGCAATACATTATCTTATCAATAATTCATTCACTAGGGACACATGTCATTTATAATTACCCCTAGGTATTTTTGCGGGTTTCAAGACAATTTTCAGCAAACATGTTTTTTTCTGCCCACTGCTTTCTATTCCTGCGTTTACCTTGTTTTCTTTTTTGTATCTGGCCTCAACAGGTGCTCATTTGTGGTGAGTTTACTACGGAGGAAGGCGTGTACGATGTGTAACGAACTATTATAGAAGAGATCACTGACATTCTATTAATGAATTATAAAAGGTGTTATCATCCAGTGAAGAACCATCATACGATGACCCTGATGATAATGTATTCATGAATCCATCATAGACAACAATACTTCTACTCGTTATGTGATTCCGATGTATCCGGATTTTAGCAGAAGCATTAGTTGAACGTTTAAATTTTGCCGATGTTTCCCTCTCCTACGGCTTTAGAGTATTTGTTTAAATACTTAGCGTGCAACAATAACTTGATTTAATCCTAACATGTACTTAATTATACGATTTACGTGCCATATTAAATACATAATTACAATGTAAACTGGAAATACAATTTAGATATTTAACTTCAGTTTTGCAGGTGTTATTAAATCAAAATTACTATAATGGCCAAATTGGCAATATGAGGGTAATGGGGACAAAAAAGAGCAATGAGCACTCCCACCCAAAAATTAAATAGATATTATTTCATGCATTGTTTCTACTGCTTTCTGGTTGTGGCGTCCCGTATTAAATCGTATATGGAATTTGCCCACAGGTAGTGGGGACAGTTAGTTGGAGAGGCAAGCATATTCATACAGGGGTTGCTATCCGACGACGAATAGTCAACCTATTCGAAAACGTTACAGGGTTGCTATCCGACGACGAATAGTCAACCTATTCGAAACGTCGAGCCCCTCCTACCATCCACCCTCTCCTTACAATACCAACAGTCCTTTCTATCACTGGCGTAATGGTGGGGGGGGGGGGGGGGGGGGGGGGGGCTTGAGGGGGCGCTTGCCCCCCCCCCCCCCCCACAGAATAAAATTTCAATCATGGCTTATATCTAATTCGATACCAGTGATTGAAAAAGAGTATTTCTTTAGACAAGATAACTCAGATTTTACTTCATGTCAAGTCAAATTTCCGTCCTAAGTATGCACCAGATTGCATAATTTCAAGTAAAACATTGCAAAAAATACCCTTACCGTGCACGGACAGACACCCCCCCCCCCCCCTACCATCACCCTCCCCCCTCTCGGTCGCTTCGGTCCCTCAGGAATCGGTCTTGTCTACGTCTGGAATACTTTGTTCGTGCTGTTGTATCATACATAATGTGGCTTTTGATGCACTGTTGAACTGTATAATATGTCACTTTGCTATTATTATTTTGGGGGTGCATATTTGTTTTTTTCTTTATGAAACAAATAAAAACTCTGTTCCGGTCGGTAGAATCATGACGCACTTACCCACATTATAGTACATGTCGACAAGTCAGAATTTCCTGTCTGGGTGTGCATCAGATTGCACAGTTTCAAGTCCAAAAATGCAAAAGCTCCCTACCGTGGCAGGGGGGACACCCCCCTCCCACACCCTCCCCCCGCTCAGTCGCTTCGCTCTTTCGGGCTTGGTCGCTTCGCTCCTTCGCAAAAATTGGTTATGCCCCCCAAAAGTTTTCGCCCATTACGCCACCGCCACTGCTAAGACTACCAACAGTCCTTTCTAGGACTACCAATTGTCCTTTTTATAGGACTATCCTAGAAAGAATACCAACATTCCTTTCCAGGACTATCCCAACAGTCCTTTATATGACTACCAACAGTCCTTTCTAGGACTATACCAATAGTCCTTTCTAGGACTACCACAGTCCTGTTTAGGACTATCCTAGGAAGTATACCAATCAGTCCTTTTCAGGACTCACCAATCCTCCCCCCTCTTACATCACATGGTGCAACCGCAAACTACACGTATTATCTACACCACCATGGAAACCGATACTGACAAGCAACATTTAATCATAATTTGTACGTTGAAATATGAAACATGTTTATATTCAGGGACACATTGATTTATCCAATATTGATATATACAGAGTGAGTCAGAAAAAATGTCCCATCTTTTAAAAGTTGTCTTGTTTGAAGTATGAACATTTAATCATGGGTTTTATGATATGTCTTGGTAGGGCTATCCTCCACGCATATTTCGGTACCCTTCTCATTTGAATCTCTGCACGCATGACTGAACACAAGACAATCTTTATAAGACTGCAAAAACTCATTTTCCGAAAGAGCATACAAAATAATGTCTAAATACCAAAAATCGATTGAATATGTTCAGTATTGCCCGAGATATGCTCATCCAAATTAATTTTTTGTCAATAGGCAATCAGTGTTATAGTGGTCTGGTTCATAACTTTATGAACCAGAGCACTATAACACTGATTGCCCATTGAAGTAAAATTCTTTCGGATGGGCATATCTCAGCCAATACATAACATATTCTATTGATTTTTGGTATTTGGACATTATTTTTGATGCTCTTTCGGAAAATGAAGTTCAAATTTGAAAATTCGAAAAATAGATTTTTGATGACATCACACTTCACCACTCTATATAGATATTAATTAAGAAATCATACTTGTACATCGTGTAGTCTAATTATGCTTTCATTGTATTAGCATTGTCATACAATTACTGCGTGATGAAATACCGTATATAGATTTGTGTATTTTAAAGTTTTTTTTCCTATCTTAGTGTGGTCATTTTTGTACAGTAAAATACTTCGGTCAAAGGTATTTCATCTTTATTTATATACTAAACATGCTCCCCAGAATAAAAGACGTATTATTGTTTCATGTATTGGTGCTAATGTTGTTTTGTTGTGGTGTCCATTAAATCTTACCTGGATTTTTGGCCCCAAATGCCCCACATGTGGTGGGGCAGTTTAGCGGGATATAACAATTTCGACGGTGGCGAAAATACTCCCAAAACCACTTATGGCTTGCCATCCCTCCCTTATTATTATCATAATGCATTCTAACATAATTCTATTCCAAAACAAATTAAAACAAAATTGATGTATATAGTAATTGTGATGGTTCATTATATGATATATGTAAGTAATGGAAATAACTATGCCTTGTGTCAAGAAAACTGGTATATTTTCCTGGAGAAGTCATTTCATTATCATACAAAATGTAATAACACAATTTTATTCTAAAGTATACATGTACATTATATAGTACATAATGGTTCATTATATCACCTTGTAATTAATATATAATGGAAAGAGCAGTCATATTTTACTTTAGATATCATTTCATTACTTTTTATAATCAAATATTATACAATTGTATGATAAATTCTTGAAGTTTCTGTATATAGTACATTTCTTTGCATTGTGTAATGGAAATAAAATATCACATATATAGTTCAACCAATACAATAATTATGTTGTTACATTTTGTTTTAACTTTTCTTTTTGAGTTTGCTTCATTCACCTCGGCCCCGTTACAAGAAAGAGATACAAATTGATTGTAAATTTGCAATTATTTGTAAGTCAGATCATGGGACTAAAGGCGCAAATCATTCTGATTGTTTGAAATGCTCAATTGAATCGCAATTAATTGTGAATTTCAACCAATCGCATCTCTTTCTGCAATGGGGGCTGGATCGAATTACGTGTGTAGAATCTGGTGAGAGAAGGGGAAAACCCCATCCTTTTTCCTCAGTGATATGTTCTCTTTGATTTTCATTAACAAAAATCACTATCACTATTTGCATGTACTTTGCTAGTTGGTGCTAAACAATTACTCTTTTCACTTTTGATTCTCAATAACATTTTGCATGGATTATTGAAGCAGATGATGGGTATGTAAACAACGAAGATTCCTTTAGGGTGTGGTTGTGTTGTAATATATTTTGTATTGATTAGACGTGTATAACGCTATATAAATAACGGTACCGTTATTACTCTGTAATGAAAAATACCAACGAATTGGTTCCACCAGGGCAACATTCCGGCAGGAGTTAGCCCATACAGTCACAATTAGTAAATGTCCAAGTAAGTATTCAATTAAGGTATAGATTATACAATTTGGGCAAAATTCATCTAAACAAAAATTCGGAAGTTACGCACGATTTGGCGAGTGTGATGACTGTATATCAGGAAATAGCTATTTACTACGTTATACCAGCTCTTTTCAAGACTAGCCTTGCGACTTTTCAGGATCATTAGCCGTCTGATGGCTATTGACCTTCAATACATGAATCAAGAATTGCTGTTTTAATTTTGGTGTTGATTTTTCTGGTTAAATATTCAAACTTTTCTCACCCTAAAATTACTAATTGATGCTATTATAATTAAATACATATGTGAGGAAAAAATAAATGATGTTGATCAGTTGTTTGATCCATTGACAATGGTGGGTTGGTCCCGAAAATACTCAGCATGGGGTCTATGCTATAACACAATAAAATAGTCTAGATTGGGTTATGACTGGTAGGCATATTAGAATGATATAACTGATATATGGACATGGATATGGCGAACGGCCAGTATAAGCATGCCCAAAAAACGCCATCAACAAACTTAACCGTGATATGTCATCCTTAAATATGATTCATATTGGCAATTAACATGCTCACATTGTATTAAAAAACAAAGAAAGGTCAAAAGTGGGTTCTATAAAGTGCATGTTGACATTTAAATATAGGAGTTTCAGTTCTGTTTAAGTCCATAATTGAATTACATTGTATTTATACCAAACCATAACATCATATTCTCAAACTGCAATGGAGCAATTTAAAACACAATTTAAAAACAAATTGTATTGCTCACCAGCTTATGCATGAATGCTATATTGAAATGGGAAATTCTTTTTAATAAATGTTTATAATTTGACGAATGAAAAGCAGCAAAGATTTATAGATTCGATACAGACAAAATGTGAGGAAAATTAAATGCCTTGGGCATTTGAATGCACAATACACATATCAAAATCGGGTTCGTCTACGAGTATGCTTTAGCTTTTCGAGAATTCGCGGTCCACCGCACCATTATAATGTATACAGAGCCATGAATTGACGCCGTGCCCACTTCGATGAACGACGTTTCATAGGATTTCCCCCGATAACAACAACCATGTATTGAATCCCCTTTACAATTCATAAACACACGATGTGACAGGGAAGTTAAAAAAAAATAAAAAATTGTTATAACAAAAGAACATGAACCCCCCCCCCCTGAATACGCCTATGTGGGTGGTATTCTACTTAATGTATCAACTTAGGCTAGACCAAATGGACATAACATACAACTAACCAGTACAAACCATGGTGGAATTTGACTAGCACATTGATTTTTGTCATGCACCACCGGAGATAAACCCTATTGTTTCTCCTCAGACTAACATTCCAATGACATTGATTAACAAGACACCTGTTATATTATGTCCTCTGACTAGAAGGACGGTATATAACTAGAGGCATTTTCAAGCACGCCAATAGGGTGTCAAGCATCCAATTGTCTGGATGATTAATGACAAGAAACAATCAGACGTGGTGCATGACAACCATGAATGTGATTGTTAAATTCCTTTTTAGTCTAGCCTAAGTTTATAACTTTAGTAGAATACCGAGATTAATTAAACCTCAGGTACAAATTTAAAACAAAGTATTGAAGTTATGGATTTGTTGAATATTGTTGATGAATTGTTGGATATTGCCGCCAACGTTTTTAGCACTAGAAAACATATATTTGTATCGTGCATGAAATAAATACAAATACATTGTTTGCATCTAGAAAAAAAAATCCATGTCGTACTCTGAGAAAATATATGTAATTTGCTCCATATAGAGAAATACAATCCACATTGACATAAAGTTAATACAGGGCACACGATGTTCTCATATGTAATGCGTTACGAGACAAAGCTAAAATGTAGACTAATGGCAGAATAGAAAAAAAAGATGCCCCTTCTCAATAAATGTACAGTAGGCAACATTCTCATTTTTCCTATAATATGTATGAACAATAATGTTTACTGTCTTCCTTGACTTAACAAAACAGTTTATTATTGACAGGACCAGACTGGATGGTCCTACCAGCATGACCAGGAGCCAGTATCTGACGTGAAATTTTTTTTTTGTGGTGAGTGCGAGAATAACTTACTGGAAAAACTATTTCTCTACACATTTGAATTCTACTTTGTCAACTTATGTCGGGCTCATCTATAAATAATCATACGAATATTCATGCTTTGCCGGTAATGCACAGTTCAACGCATCTATACAAAGGGCCATATTAAAGCGTATCGGACCAATCTCTTCAATCAATGAGGGTTTGCGGGAGGTAGTACGACATCGACAATGGATTATTGGTGAAATTGATGCACAAACTAGCAATTATAGTGTATGATGTGTGTGCGATTCCTATCACGCAGTCCATGCGTTGTTACCTGCGGGGTGATAAACACAAATTCAAAGCATGCAATGCAGCATTGCTCAAATAAGCGTAGTCTCCAGAACATTAGCCTAATCTGAAATTTCAAAATATTGAATTGTGTCTGGATGTTGTCACAAAACTGCGTATATTTGGCGCTAGAAAACATCTGAGGCGTGAAAACCCATCATTCAAAGCTAGGGCTATTCAGAAAAAGTGAACAGTGTATACTAGTACCTCCAGACAGTAACATTCGAAGCGTTTCAAACATTGCCATTTTTATAAAGTCTACATTTCGCTTAAAATTTACCAAAAAACGTGGCTTGAAAGTTGAATCATGGTTGGGCCAAGGAATGGATCGACAATCGAGGCAGGGAAGCGTTTGAACGATGCAGAGAACAATTTGATTAGTCAAGGGGCGAGGTAAGTCATATAATTTTAGTTGATAATTATCTATAGTTACACTTTAAAATGCTATTTGTTTAAAGGACAGTGAGATGCAGAGAAATTGTTGTATGCACTATAAGACTCTCAATAGGATGAATAGTCTCTGAAAATCTTAGCACAATCGGTCAAGAAATAAGAAAAATATGGCTCTTTGAAAAGAGCCATTTATTTCTACGATTGACTCAAATTGGCAACGCACTATGGCAAAGTTGTGGACTACTCCCCATACATTTTATACACACAATTTCAATTTTGTTCAATTCTCTCAAAGTTTATGTTTACCCTTCGTTTAGTTCAACATATGGTTTGTAGAATGAATTTATA
The DNA here is from genome assembly GCA_037951105.1 of Echinarachnius parma. Classification (NCBI taxonomy): domain Eukaryota; kingdom Metazoa; phylum Echinodermata; class Echinoidea; order Clypeasteroida; family Echinarachniidae; genus Echinarachnius; species Echinarachnius parma. The sequence goes on from JBAMJV010009747.1 coordinate 10,245, forward strand.
AATAACATATCATGAGTTGGGGGAATGGAAAAGTGTGACTAGGAAGAAAACTGTACAAATGGGAACATTTGTGTATCAGAGTGCGTTGCCAATTTGAATTCCCCATAGGAATAAATAGACATCTTCAAAGAGACATATTTTGTTTGTTTTTTTGCCTGATTATGCTCTAACTTTCAAAGTTTATTCCTCTTAATCTCTATGAAAGCAATATTTTGCTTTGGTTTCATTATCCTTTGAGGATTTCGTGTATTTTATTTATGATTTATAAGAAATCCTGGACAAAGTGCGCATGACATTTACGGAAAACATTTAAACTAAATGACCTAAAATGCACATACAGTACAGGTGTACTGAATGATATTCCGGTTAATTGTTTTAAAAATGTATGATAATTCAAGTGTACGGGGGGGGGGGGGGGGGGGGGAGGGGAGGGAAATCAAAACCGTCAATAGACGTATCTACTTTATGGCATAGACTACCCGATTTCCATAGGACCCCACTGGAGGGCTTCAAAGAGCACAACAAGAGACAATTTGGACAAGATTTAACCGTCACCATGGTCACGCAACACACCAGGTTCTGTCCTCAAAACAATCAGTGTGCTTTGTTCAGCATGCCAGGTACTGTCCCCCAAACAATCAGTGTGCTTTGGTCAGCATGCCAGGTACTGTCCCCCAAACAATCAGTGTGCTTTGTTCAGCATGCCAGGTACTGTCCCCCAAACAATCAGTGTGCTTTGTTCAGCATGCCAGGTACTGTCCCCCAAACAATCAGTGTGCTTTGTTCAGCATGCCAGGTACTGTCCCCCAAACAATCAGTGTGCTTTGTTCAGCATCATGCCAGACATGCTTGAAGCAGCCCAATCATGGCAGACGTAGACCCGAAACCAGATGGGTCCATACAAACAGTTTGCTATTTCATCATGTCACTGCCCATCTATAATAATGCAATCCGTCTATGTAATGTATGTAATAATTGATATCGGATTGGCATAACGCACTAATTGCAGGTCTCAGCTTAATATATACCCACATTGGTATCAAGTATCATGTTTTATTATATGATTTCTTATATGTTTACAATAGTTTCAAAATATAAGAAAAGCAATCTTTTTATGAGAACACATGAGTACGATAGAGAAATATGCGAAAGTTATGTAAAATGCACTAATATAATGTATTCATTTAGTTTATTCATTCATGGGTGACAATAATGTATGTATATATGTGCGCCCTTTGTCATTATTTGTAGAAACTTAAACCACTGTAAACGAGATAACAGTCATACAGTACATGCAATAAAAGAAATGCCAGCAAATACACTATGAATACATAATTACGCAACATTCCAAATTATGAAGAAATGTGTCAATTCTATTGCAAATCAAACGCTTTTGTTTTCGGTAACCTCATGACGGGTCTTAATACAAACTGACACGCGTATATCATCGTAAGGCGCTTCTATTTTTAGGTGATGATCAGTCATATTAGGGGCTATAATAGAGTATATGATATTATTATGATGATAAATATTCTATGTTTTTTTAAACAAGTAATTGGATTCAAAAATGGGAAAATTAAGACGCCATCATTGTTTGCTTTTTAATGTGACAATGGCTATCCATTCTGTTTGTCCTACGTTTTGTTTGATTCTGTATGATGTTAAGTTTATTTAAGATTTTCCATTAATAAGTACCACCATCTTTCTTTCTTGACACGTACAGTAGTTTCAGCAGAGGCCTCTTTCGTTTGCTGTTCGTGATTTTCGCGATTCTTTGCATCAGCCAGTGTGTTTCATCCAGCACATTCCCCATAGGAACGAATTTCACTTGGACAATCAACCATAAAATCGCCTGGGAAGATTCCGGCTTCAACTGGAATGTATTTTTAGTTGGCATGAATCAACCATTCTTCTATCTAGACAAGTTCGACCCACGTGGTCTGAAGCCAGGTCAGGATGGACGCGTCGATGTCAAACTTAATTTCAAGAGTAATAACCTGATAATTGTCTTCAGCATTGCGAAACTCGAACAAATAGATGAAGGTGAATACATAGCAACTGTAAATGAAATCGTTGGTGACGTTATTCACATCAAGACATATGAAACCGATGTCACCGTATCACTTCCACCCGGAAATACAAAATGTGAAATTCAGAAACCGATTGTTCCGTTAATTGACTGGCTTACTGTAAGTTGTAATGCCAATGTTGGTAGCGTGGACTTGATGTGTTTTCAAAATTCTAAACAAATGCCTCATCAACAGCCTCCATCAATTGTCGGCGACGAGATATCGGCTATGTTCTGGATGGACCCTACACTTCGGACAACATGTTGTGTTACCGGTAGTAATATCGAGAAAGTTGACGTAGCCTCCTGCACGGATTTTGAATCTGAAGTCACTAAGTCAATGAAGATTTCAGAATCTGGTAGTGAACGGGTTAATACAAGCACCACGACGCCAGCATCTACAATTTCACCGGCCGCAGGTAATGAAAAATACCAACGAATTGGTATACTATATGATAACGTATTGGTATACTATATGATTAACTCAAATTGAATATACAATGCATATGATAAATACTACGAGCACTGTATTTTTGTTTATGGGGGGGGGGGGGGGTATCCCCATCAATAGGGCGTCGAGGTCCAAATGTTAGAGCACCCGGGTTCGATTCCCGGCGAAGACTGAATTCATTGCTAATTTGTATTTATTCGGGTTTGTGTCAGGTTTATATAGCTTCTAACTGGAGCAAGTATTGCAAAAGGGTTCAGGAATACCACCATTAAAGGGCCTTGACTAGGTCAGGAACATTTACTGGTAAATTGCCGAATTGAACAGGGAAAACCGATAATGGAAATACCGATAATATCATTAATTTGTTCTCCTATATATAAATGACTATAATTATATAAATGACTATAATTATATGACTATTACTTTCTGCATTTGAAACTATTTTATTTGTTTTCATATCCGTCTTTTACAGGTGATGATACGATAAATCCTGAATGCACGAAACAAATTCTACTCTCCATATTTCTTACTGCAATTCTCCTTGTAAGTTAATGTTAATGTAATATTTTGTTTAATTTTTGTATAGAATATATTTTCCAAGATGACATGCTCAGTATAGATTGTTTTACAAGACGCTCGTGTAATTGTATTGGTGATAAATTTGAATGACCTTAAACGAAGTTGAGTGCCGATCTACAAAACTTGACTGTTACAAGTGTAGAATTGGTCGCCTGTTTGTAAGAAATTGCATGACAAATATAACGAAATTGGCCGGAACAAAATATATTTAAGGAAATTTGTGAAACGTGATTAAAATTCATAAACTTCCGTACTATCATATAATACATGATTATTTTCATTTGTATAACATTTTGTACCTCATATTGCATCTGTATATTATAAATATATATATATATATTAAATATATTATTAAATAAATATATATGATAAGTGTTGAATAAAATTTGAAATTGAAAATTGAAGTTGAAATTGAAATTGAAATTGAAATTGAAAGCCACTAGTATTCATTTAACCATGCTTGAATGGTAGAAAGAATGCTGGTTTCATTCAAATAGCAACCGGTAACATTCTGAATCATGCAATCAGTTTCTCTAATTGTATGTTTATATAATCGTTGTTTTCTTAAATATGTCTCAAATAAAATGATAATCATACAAAATTTAAAAGCCACTTCGGTTTATTTGGACGAATCTGCCTGTTTTAACAATGCTTTTATTTTTATTTATTCAAACTAATAGATTTATGGATAAGTTAGCTGCTTCTGAACAGATTTTGATCAAAGCACCCTTCAAACCAAAACTGTTTCAAGTCAAATAACAGTATTGGGAAAGTTACCAAAAACATCTATTTTGGCCTAACTAATTGATCAAGTATAACAATTGTAAGCAGTTTTGGTCAAAATTACCAAGTTATGGTATATTCTTCCACGTGGCATAGGTGATGAAAGAATTGTTTTCACTTGTTGTGTGTGGGGAGTTTCCCAATACTGTTATTTGGCGTTAATCAATGATATGAGCTTCAGTCGGTCAATATCTTAATAAATCATTATGCCGTATTAAATGAGAATTTCTATTGTAAATTAATAATTAATAATCACATGACAAAAAAATATACCATTAATTTTCTCGTTTTTTTCTTCGAAGTTGACTGCGTACATATTATGCCTCATTGGACCCTATTTATGATTGTGTATTTACTTGGTTTCTTTTCTTTGTTCTGCCTAAACAGATGTGCTCGGTGTTATTGTACATTATGTTGGTGAGGGAGAATGGTGTAAGATGTACAGATAGATGTTACGGAAGAAAGCATGGTGTTCCACCAGGACATAAATATTTAGCACTCGATGCAGAACAAGAACAAGAAGAACAAGAAACCAATATGTAAACATTCAAAACGACGCCTATCGACATTATTACACTATATAAAAGAAAGGACAGCAATCATTTTTGGTAATGATTACGATATTATGAGATCGCACTATCATGGTACTATGAAAGTGTAGTTATGGGCAATTTGAAATTGACCGAGCAAGATCAACAGGATTGGGATACAAAGGGGGGGGGGGGGGGGGGGTGAACTAGGAGAGGCAGGCACCCCCTCCAAATTTAAGGTAGGTTCATTGTATGAGGTATTTGTTGTTCATAGTATTACTTTCTAGTTGTGGCATCCGTTCGCAAGTACTGTATTTGCATAAAGGTAGTTGGGAAGTCACGGATACGAAGGGTGACAAACATACAGCCAAATCACGTGTGGCTTGCCATCCCTCCCTCTCATGTCAAGCTAATTGGGGCGTTAACCCGGCCGGTCAAGTGTGCATCTATGTATTAAATGATATGTTACCAGGGGGAGGATCAGGAAGGACAGCAACTAACCCGAATGAGTAGGTAACTCATTGCCGTAGTCTAAAGTATCAGACCTTAATGTATTAGTGTTAACATACAACATTATTACGTTTAGCACTTATAAACGTTTTGTACTGTATTACGCGCTTTCCGGGAGCACTGTATTGTCATTTGTTTTTGTACGTAATTAATTTTAATGTGCTTTATGACCCTTTTGAACATTTTAAAATCAAACTCTACCAGTAAATTGAGACGAACGCTTTTTTAAAGCTTTTTTATAAAATGATTATTTATCTATGCAACCAAAATTGCTAAACTTTCTGGCGTAGTTGTAAAGTTAAACGCCTATATTTGTAAAACTTAAAATCAAGTTTCGCATTTAAATACACGATTGTTTTTTGTTAATATGTTTGGTCATAACATGTAAATATGTCATTTTATGACACTGTAGGTAAATGAAATAACACTTGCTTTTATGAAAATGTTTATATTTACCCGAAATGTAATTTCGTTTTTATTAGAATAACATGCAATGTAACTGGGGTAATATAGGTTTTCCCGCTCAATTTCGCGATTGTGTCAATCGAATTGATAATAGGAGCAAACGAATTCGCGCGATTTGCAATCGTCGTACCAAAGCAGCATTCGAATTCGTAAATAGTCGTTCAAAATCACGTAGGAGCAAGTGAATTTGCACAAAGTGCATACCTTTCCATCAATGGTCATTCGAATTCGCGAAAGGCCGTTGACAGTTGGCTGCACATTCGCGAATTCGAATGCCCATAAATGAACTTCTGTGTCTATTCACGAAAGCGTGTGCGTATGCATGAATTCGCATGCAATAATTCGGAATTTGGAAGACCGATACCAACGATTACGCGGCAACGCGCGAATTCGAATGACCCTAAATGAATTCGATTGAAAAAAGTGCAAAATTGAGCGGGAAAACCTATACTAGTAAAAAGCGCTTAGAGATAATATGGTTTCATTTTAGCCGCTATGTACATGATGTAAATGAAACCTTTCATTAGGTAGTAGTGCACTATGATGGTTCATAATTAAAATGACCTGGGTAGTTAATGGAAATACATGTACATATATTTAGAACTTGTGTGAAAAACTTGTACATTTTGCCTAAAATGTCATTCCAATATTTTTAGCATGTAATATAAAATACGTCTTTCTACGTAACTTAAATAAATATTATACATACTATGGTTCATTATATGACCTCTGTAGATGACGAAAATGCCCCAAAACCGCGTGAAAAACTGATATACTTTGCTTGAGGTATCATTTCATTATAAGAATGTAACTATGACATAAGTGAATTAATCTAATGTATGTATCGTGGATAAGATGGCTTATTATAATACGTCTGTAATTCTTTTAAATACATTGTACCAATAACTCGTGTGAAAAAATATATATTTTGCTTGATGTGTCATTTTACAGTGATTATAATGTAATACAACACAATTGTATGCATGCATGCAAAAAAAAAAATCTGTAAAAAGTACATACACCGGTTCATGTGCTCTGTAGATTATGCAAATGCAAAAACATGTTATAGTGTACATAATTAAGTTCTTTTGTAATATATATATATATTACAAAATGAGTATGAATAAGATAAGTTTAAATATTGCTGACATTTCGAATGATATGAATAGCGATATAGATTGGACATCTAATTTTGCATAATACTGATAAAAAATATTTGTATAGATTATGTGTTTATGTGAAACATCATATTAATTATTCTACTATTTCAATATAGGAATTGATGAGCATGCAAATAAAATGGAATCATATTTGATATTGACGTAATATAAAATGATATGATATGATAAATTTTGATACATGGATAGACTTTTTGGACACACACTTTTAACTAAAACAATCAAAATAGTATTTGTATGTGTTTGTTTTATAAATATACTTATGGTTATTTGAAAGAATTTTTCAAAAGACCTATGATTTATGTAAATGTATATATTGTTGTAAATATTTTGTTTACTCCGATAATTGCATGTAACGCAACAAATTTCCTTATGGACAATAAAATCAACTTGACCTTGAACTTGATATATTTTGCTTGAGGTGTCATTTTATTATTAAACAATAACATATTATAAAGCTACATGTACAAATTAATGAATTTTCGGTCTATAATTATTTTGTTGTATTATGTTAGTAAGAAAAAGGAAAATCAAATGTATAGTACAACCAATATAGTAGTAATTTTGTTACATATTTTAAATTTTGCTTTAAAGGGACATTCCCTCTTTTGCAAGTCAAATTTCAAAAGTTGCGAGGTTATTGTCTTATATGAAAGAAAATGTCATTTGACAGCATGCCTGAACAAATTAGGACTTGAAATCTCTTTTTCGTGGAGTTATAGACCTAAAACTAATAAAACGACAACCAACGGTTAATTGTGCATTTACGTGTATTCACCCAGTGAGGAAGTTCTTACACGGATTCCACGAAGTACCACAACGCTATGCGTGACCCCTACGTGACCCGCGGTAGCTACATGACCCGCACACAAATAACAATAGCATGACCGAATTCTAAACAAAATAACCAAACCTCGCTTAAACTGACTACATGTACATGTAATATTCTTCATTTTTTAGATTTTTTCCGTGACATACATTTACAAATGTCGGCTTTACAATTCATTTACAAGAATGAGTAAAATATTGTTGTAATATTATGCTAAATCAGTTAAACTCTTTTATTGACCGATATATAGTTTGATGGAGGGACGCATTCGTTTTTTATTCGTAGAATCCAAGTTACAGGGCTGTTCGATCTGATTTTTTTTGGTGTGTTACATTCATCCCCATCCGTCAACTGGAAACTGTTCAGACGTTTTGTAAAAGAGGGACTGTCCCTTTAATACATGATCTTACAAGTTTACGGGAATTACGCATGTGGAATCGGGTGAAAGAAGGAAAACACTTCGTCCCCTTTGATAAAAAAAACATTTTCAATTAAAGGGGTAGTACAGTTTTGGTAAGGCGGAACTTTAGTAACCAAAACCTGCACAGTAACATTACAAACTAATATTTATAACCCCACCATGCTCGAAAGGTATACAAAAATACAAACAACTAAGTAAAAAGCCTGTTATCATTCAAAAAGCGCCATTACAACATAAAAGGGTGCTCTCTAATAAAGCATTGGCTTCAACCATTTTTCATACAAAACTATGCATGTGATGTTTTGTTGAAATAATGATTAATTAGAGAGATCATCAACAACTATTTAAAAACCGCGTATTTATTTGGGGCCCAAATAAATACGATCCACTATATTTATTGATATTTCAGCCATTTCTGAACCGATTTTGACCAAATAAAATTTATTCTGCCATTAAAATGGCATGTTCTTTCAAATTGGACACTCCAAAACTGAACCAAAACTGAACTACCCTTTAACTTTCATTAAAACAAATACTCTTACGACAACGAGCCGATTAGCGACGGATGCAATGCATACAACCATAATCCAGGAATATGTGATGAAGGTGTATAATACGCGTTGGAGGGCGTGTACATTCGTATAAATATAATTATCAGATACTGTCAACACCTAACGTGCCAAATGACTGCTTGGATGCCACGTGCTTGAGTGCACGCAATGATAATAGTGTACTTGACCATGCCCATTGTATTATGCGGTGACATTGTACACGTAAGTGGCTCTATTGTTCAGTGCACACCCTAATCTTCAGGTGTGGGGCATTTGCTTTTCAATAGATTCCTTTCAAATCATATGGCCTATCTTCAATGTGGCATTAGGAATTGGCTCCACTTGCACGTTTTGGGTTCATACTAGGTGCTAAACAGCTCTTTTTACTTTTGATTCTCAATAATGGATTATTGAAGAAGATGATGGGTATGCATGCAAACAGCGTAGATTTATGTAAATCAATGAAGCCGCGAGCTATCGAATCGGGCAGATTCTTCTTCAGGCGAACAAATGACGTATATTTATGTTGGGTGTGGTTGCGTTGCATAATCCTTCTCTGTTGTAATATCTTATTGAAATACACACTATTTCAAGGTAGATTTCACAATTTTGGCAAAAGAAATCTATACAGAATTTAGAGGTTGCGCATGATTTGGTGAGTGTGAGTGACTGTATATCATAGAATAATGTTTAACCATCTTACACATATTATTCTTTTCAAGTCTAGACCTGAGACTTTTTCATGAGGATAAGCCGTCTGATGGCTATTGACGGTCAATACACGAATCATGAATTGTTTTATATAATTTTGGTGTGAATCTTTGTGGTTAAATGTTCAAACTTTTCTCACCCTTACTTACCTCGGAATGCCTCTGATGCTATTATGATTAAATTAATATGTGTGGAAATAGATTATTTTGATCAATTGGGTTGGTCCAAAAAATACTCGGGATGGGGTTTATGGAGAGTGCATGATATAACACAATAACACAGTCTAGATTGGGTTATGACTGGTGGGCATATAAGATTGATATAATTGATATCAGAACATGGATTTGGCGAACGGCCAGTATAAGCATGCCCAAATAACGCCATCAACAAACGTAACCACGATATGTCATACTTAAATATGATTCATATATTGGCATGAAACATACTCACATTATTAAAAACAAAAACAAATAAAGGTTCAAGGTCAAAAGGGGGTTCTGTAAAGTGCATTTTAATATTCCTACATAACATGTTCCTCTCTGTGCAAGTCAATAATTGCATTGTAACAAAACACAACATTGAATATTCTCCAACTGCAATATAAAACACAATTTAAAAACAAATGGTATTGCTTAATAGTTGAAGCCCGAATGCAATAGCGAAACGGGCAATTCTTTTTGTTACAATGTGTGTTTATAATTTGAAAAATGAAAATCAGAAAAAAAAGAATATTTATGGATTCGATAAGATGTAGGGAAATTGGAATATCTAGATAATTGAATGAACTCGAATTTATTGCAATCTCATGGTATACATTCCCATGCATGACTTCACTTTATTGTTCATCCCGGCTATCGGCTTACGAATACAACGATAGTGTTACAGTTAGTCACGATTGTCTTCGTTGCTGTACTGTTCATGTTGCATCTCATAATATAACACAGTCAACTATTATTCTAATTTCAACGCAGTGTAGGAAATACAAACACATACCCGATTTACGTTGAGCTAGATTCATCGGGAGCAACTCCCTTTAACTTTGACAAAATACCATTCATACAGAGAATTATCGACACTTCAAAACCATAACTCGAATAATTCCACTCAAATTGTGCCATGCTAATGGAGATGGATATTTTCACTGACTACTAGTATAGACCAGCAACATGGATTGAATAGTCGACAATGTATTTCATTTGACTGACTGCCATATCATAACTTGATACCGTTGTCAATTTATTGACCGTTTCATTAATGTTTTCAAGTAAGAGTGCGATTGCTCATCTATGATTTCTTAAAATTTCAACTCAGGACATTATAAATAATATTCATTATGCACTCGATATATGCACTACGTTATGATATATTTATCGGTAAACAAGCTCCCTTAAATTTGATTAAATAACATTCATATACACATCAAAAGCATTATGATAACTCTACTCATTCCACTCAAATTGTGTCCTGTATCATGCTAATGAAAATGGATATTGTCCCTTGAATATACCGAGCAATATGGATATAAATGAGTCAACAAGGTATATTTGGCTGAATGCCCTATCATAATGACCGTAGAACGAACAGGTACCCCTGGCAATCACGTGACTGTTTCATCCATACTATTCACGTATGAGTGCGTTTTTCCATTTCTGTTTACTCGCCACAATTCAATGCATCAGTCAGTGGCGTAGCTACCTGTGGTAGGGGGGGGGGGGGGGGGAGGGGGCAATGTGCCCCCCGTGCCCCATCCCCAATTACTTGGAAAAAAAAAAAATAAAACGTAAGGAGAGCATACAAAAAACAACGACTTAGAAATACATAAGGGGTGTGGATAATTATAATTAATAAACAATAATTAGTGTGCCTCCAATTTGTCTGACCACGTTACGCCACGCCTCCCCGTGCCACCCCCGATAATTTGAAGAAAAAAGATAAGCATGATAAGAGAGCATACACAAAACAACAACTAATAAGAACATAAGGTGCCCCCCCCCCCCCAATAATTAGTGTGCCCCCGATAAGTCCGACCTAGCTACGCCACTGGCATCAGTGCTATTATACCTAGGTAAACTTCAATAGTGCTTGGTTTTGTGTGTTTGCCAAGAACGGGGGGAAATATTATATTACGAATTACCGTGAAATGTGCAATTTAATACTTTGTACAGTCATACCGCCCACTTGAACGAACATGTGCATTATGTGTATTTAGAGAAATTAACATGTCTAATTCTATGAGTATAGTGACTTGTGTCGACATGTTGCACTTAGAGGGTTAATGGATGTATGGCCGAAATTATATATTACCCAGGCCTTCAGTACAATTGGTATGTGATGAATGCAACGACACCATGGTGAAATACCAGGAGTATTAACATCAGTGGATGTATGAAAGAAAAAAAAAGCTCTTTGCCATGCAAGTCTCTGTTCATTTTACAATTTGCAGTACAATTTGCACAAATGAATGTGATCAAAACAACGTCAAGCATGGTAAAGTACCACGAGGGTTAATACCAATGGATGTACGAAAGAAAAACCCTCTGTGTCATCGATGTGGATATTAGCCCTTTCAGTCCAATTGACACAAATTAATGCGATTAAAGCAATAACTATCATGGTAAAGTACCTGCATACGGGTTAATGTTAATGCAGCATTAGATATTAGGATGCGGGGCACGATGTTGGTCAAATTACCGTCGTAGATTCACTGGCCATGGCTAATCGTCTCGCGAGGCTGTAGCCAGATATACGGTCGAAGACCGGTCAATCGAATAAATTAGATGCGACAGAAAAGGGTGGAATTTGAGGGAAAAGGAATAGGGAGGCTGCAGGAATTTTAGAAAGAGCCTTTTTGGCCTACCCAACTTAACTGCGAAATAAATTATTCTGCATTTGAAAGATAGTAGTAGGTATGTGCCCCAAAGTCTATAGGCAATACTTGTGAAACACTCAACATGATTTTGTTGTTTAGACAAGTTGGGATTGTTGTTGTTGATATACAAGTAAAATATAAGTAACAGTTATACTAATAGAATGTTTGTAGAATTCTATAAAATCAGACAACGTCTTTTTCAGTTTCCCATTTTTTTCTTTTTTTAGTTATTATCTGTTTATATTTTTCCCTTCTTAAAATGTGGAATCCATTCTTATCATCATCACTCCTTAATCCTTAAAGACTACTCCTTACGGTAACATGTATAATCAAAATAGGACTAAGCAGTGAACACACAAACATGCCTACCCTCCATGCCCTCAAACTCAAGTTTCACTTAACGAGGTTACTTCAACTTAATTTGGCAAAAGAAATGTTACATGGTCACGTCTTAGCATTTGGGAAATACTCTGTCAGGCATGGGCGTTAATCCAATAAGTGTTTCGGTTGACGCATCCCTTTAAAGGTAACGTGGGGTGCCTGCAGAATAAAGAACTTCATTCAGTCGTATTTTGCCTTAAATCATATTTAGAGCATAATCTGCAATGTTCCTGCTGAAAGTAAAACATTCTTCAAATAATACAATCTCGTATTAAAATTAACCATAATGTGTGATACAATACAACCAAGAACATACATACACGCAGGGATATGTTTTTAATTGGCCAACGAAATAGTGTTTTTGAAATGAAGTTGTTTTAATAAAATATGGTGGGCAAATGAATAAGAATAGCGTCCATTTCTAAAGGGAAATAACACAAACAATCTGTACATAATAGAATTTAACCTCTCACGGACAATTTCTCAGACCAATATTCTCACTTATCCCTTTAATCTAGGTACAATCCTGTTTGAAACGTCAAGCCCCTCCTCCTACCACTCACCCCCTCCTTTAAACAACAAGCTCAAGAAAGAATACCAACAGTCCTTACCAGGACTTTCCAATTATTTCTCGTCTTACATGGTGCAACCGCAACGCAAAATCGATAATATATCTTCAGTTTGACTAAACAAGATTAGGATGGGCGACTGTGACTGCTAACTGATGCGTTTAATGTCAAACCATAATGTTCATACGTGCTAGGCCAGCAAATAAACAACATATAATTAGGCTAATCCGTTCTGACACATCCTTTATATATAGATATCATCCAAACATGTCTTTATCTTTTGTCCTCACTTTAGCCATGAATATCAAAAGGTGCACATTCATTCACCAGTCATTCCCCAGTGCAAGTTCAACTTTGTATACTTGATTATACATGTAGGCCTAACGCTGGTGTGTTATTCATGGAAGGTGTACGGCTCGCAGCTATAATGGCCTAGAAACACTTTTTCAGCAAGGTTAATACATACTGTATTACTATAATAATAGTAACATAATTGATTGTGAAGTTCGAATCTGCATCACCAGGAAAGCAAAGGTAAATGCCCCAGTCTTTGAGGCATCGTCTGCAAGTTCTACATGTGTACACTTGATTGTCATGTAGGACTAACGCTCATGCATTATTTATGGAAGGTGTGCAGCTCGTAGCTATAATTGCCTCGAAACCCGTTACCAGCAAGCTTAATAAATAATGTATAAATATAATAACATTAACATAATTTATTGTGAAGTTCTAACAGGGCGGCATCTCCAGGATAGCAAAGGTACATGTCCCAATCTTCGAGGCAGCATATGTAAGTTCTTAATTTGTACGCTTGATATTCAAGGGATGGATGGACTAACGTTCATGTATTATTCATGGGAGGTGAGCGACTCGCAGCTATGTGGCCCAGAAACACTTTGCCAGTATACAACGTTAATAAATAATGTATAAATATAATAATATCAACATAATTTATTGTGTAGTTCCAATATGCATCACGTGTACAGTTTAGCAGTTGTAGTTAATGCACCAGACATTGATGCAGCTTCTGCAAGTTCTAAATATTACACTTGATATACACAGGTAGTGCTCTAGCCCATGTCACATTTCACCAGATAGGTTAACGCACAACCAAAGGAGAGCCAACTTTTCAATCCGTTCGTTTCCGCTCCTATGCGTTTCATTGTCCGTTTCTTGTTCGGCGAATGCGTTCCTTGTCAGGCGATGTACATTGTTCTGTCCGGCGGAATGTTTTGTGCATGGAGCTATGGAGACGACTTTCACCATCGGATAATTTGATTTCGCACATTTTCCATCCGTTGGGCATCCGTTTACGATATCCTACGATATGTGACAACACCTTTACGCCGTTGTATTATTTATAGGGAGGTGAGCGACTCGCAGCTAGTGGCCTAGAAACACTTTGTAAAGCAAGGTTAATAATGTATGAAGCTGGAGGCCCGTCTAGTCTCATTTTCAGGCGCTGGTAAGGGAGTGGCAATGTGTACACGAGTGCAGGTAAATCATTATACAAACGTGAAGATAATTGTTTTTATCAGAAAATTAAGATGGATGTTTGACTCTAATTCTCTTCGATTCGATTCTAAACTGTGTACACTATGTTTTCTCCGTTTGAATGATTAAAGGAGTAGTTCAGTTTTGGTATAGAGGGCGCTGCACAATATATATTTTTTGTAAGATAGTGAAAAACTGAATGTAAAATGTTAAAGAGCACACAATATTAATGGCAGAATAAAATTTATTTGATATAAATCGGTTTAGAAACGGCTGAAATATCAATAAATATATCCGATCGGAATAAATCTGGGCCCAGATTTATTCGATGATTTTTACAAAAATTACAAAAATGCTTACACTTTTTAAAAAGTTTTCAAAAGAGGTTTTAAAATAGTTCAACAAAACATCACATGCATAATTTCGTGTGAAAAATGGTTGAAACCAATGCTGTTTTAGAGCGCCCTCTTGTGTTTTAATGACTCTTTTTGAATGATAACATGCTTTTTAGCATGGTGGAGTCTTACCAAAACTGTACTACCCCTTTTATGTTGGTCATTTACTATCTCAATAGGATGACATTGTATTTTATTGCATTATTGTACAATACAATACAATGTAAAATATGAAATATAAATGTCAGAAACAATATTAAGAAAATACTGCACAAAGCATTAAAACAAAGTTGTGTTGATAAAATAATGTGTAATCAGGTCTGTATAAGAGACTAAGCTGATATCCACTGTTTAAAAATAGCATTACCAGTTGACAAGCGAAGGAAAC
Organism: Echinarachnius parma; assembly: GCA_037951105.1. NCBI lineage: Eukaryota > Metazoa > Echinodermata > Echinoidea > Clypeasteroida > Echinarachniidae > Echinarachnius > Echinarachnius parma. The sequence goes on from JBAMJV010009747.1 coordinate 25,417, forward strand.
GCACGCACTAATGGACAAACCCTTTTGAGATGAATTAAGTCCACTTAACTTAACGAGCCAACAAATATTGTTGCGCAGGTTTCATGTCATTTGGTGCATTATCAAAGTAACATTAAAAACTTCGCCTTATTTACCTTATTATTAAAGTAATATTCCAAGTGGCCTTATTTGGCTTGTTATCAACGTAATATATCAATCTAAGAATCTAAAAATATAGACTAAAATGGTGGAGATAAATTAAATTTACTTAACTTAACAAGCTAGCAGACATTGTTGCGCAGGTTTCATGTCATTTGGCGTATTATCAAAGTAACATTAACATATTCGCCTTATTTACCTTATTATTAAAGTACTATTCTATAAAGTGGCCTTATTTGGCCTATCAAAGCTATATAACAAGTGGCCGTTATGAGCCGAACGAATTTAATAATATGTACTAACCTGATGAAGTTAACCAAATTATGTTTGTCTTTCTTAAAAAGGGGGTATTACTTTTGCAATTTGATTACATTATGCTATAACATGTTGATAACTAAAGTATAAAGCCAATGGAATTGACGCATAATATTTCTTCTTGATAACAAAGACCTTAAACATGTTAAAGGGATCGAGTAATTTTGTTTGGCATGTTCAGAAAGTAATAAATGGTTGGTAAAATGTGTGGTTTTGTCGTTCGGTAATATTTCCCCTGAGTATTGTGTACAAATGTCACATTAAATGGATGTTATATGGCTGCGTAATGAGCAAACATGCAAAGTGATATTTCAAATATCTCTTTAACGAAAGGGGAAAAAAGAAGCTGTTTTATGCTTCTCTTGGTAACACAGAAACAACACATTATGAGAGTTTGTGGATTTGGTCAATGTAACTAGATCCCTTTAAATATATAAAAGGTATGGCGGTGTATTTGCGTCGATATAATAATAGTTGTTCTACATCTTCGTTAGATCGCATATATGCAGTTCTCAGATTCCACACAATACAATTATATTATAAGTAATGACAAAGAAAAATATTAGAATGGCGTTGACCAAAGTCAATCGATCGTAACAATGTCCCACATAACCCTAAAAAGGCCTGGCAATTTGAGATCTTTACGTTTATCTGCCTGGAAGTCTGGTTTAGGTGATTTTTTTTTTAAATAAATGTTCTATAGTACTTGCAACATAACGGTCGTGCATCAGGGGGTGTTTCACTAACACTAGAATAGATTTTAGCATAAATGTTATGTGATAATCGTCCTATTGGATCGATCCTAATTCGATTTCAGTGTTAAAGGGGTAGTTTAGTTTTGGTATAGAGGGCGCTGCTCATCACAATTTTGTTGTGAGGTAATGAAAAACTGAGTGTCGAATTTGAGAGAACATGCAATTTTAATGGCAGAATAAACTTTATTTGGTCAAAATCGACCCAGAAACGGCTGAAATATCAATAAATATATCTGATCCTATAATTATTTGGGGCCCAAATAATTAGATGATTTTTAGAAAAAAATTAAAAAATGCTTGCACTTTTTCAAAAATTTTCAAAAGCGTTTTTTAAATAGTTGTTGATGATGTCTCTATTTAATCATTATATCAATAAAGCATCACATGCATAATTCTGTATGAAAAATGGTTGAAACCAATGCCTTTTTAAATAGCGCCCTCTTGTGTTTTAATGGCTCTTTTTGAATGATAACAGGCTTTTTACTTTGTCGTTTGTAATTTTGTATATCTTTCGAGCATGGGGGAGTTATAACTATTAGTTTATAACGTTACTCTGCAGGTTTTGGCTACTAAAGTTCAGCCTTACCAAAACTAAACTACCCCTTTAAGTGAAACACCGTATATAGGTTATCATTTATTTCAATATTGATAACAGTAAAACAATACTTGAAAAGCCTTTGTTGTCGTGTATGAATGATATAATTTATTAAACAACATTTATACTATTTGTAATCATTACATTGGTTGAATAACCTATTCCAGTATCATAAATAACAGTAAACCAATAATTGCGAAGCCATTTTTGTCTTGTAAGAAAGCTATTATTTATATCACAACATTGATACTCTCTAACTTTAATCTATATATTGGTTGATTAACCTTTCCCGTACAAAGGTCCCCACGTATGGCCCCTGCCGACAATTAGCAAACAAACACAGACCCACTTCATCATTCAGATGCTTTCATCCATCATTCCCCTAGGCCCCCTGACATACATGTACCCTCGATAAGATTTGATTAACGCGACTGGCAACCTGTTTCCTTGTTCGCTCACCGCCTGATTCATCCCGCAACCACACCTTTTTATCTCTTCCTCTCCCCCTCTCCACCCCCCCCCCCCCCCCCCCCCCCACCCTCGCTCTCTCTATCTTCTCTCTCGAACTCTAACATCGCAAATAACACGCTGGGCAATCCCATATTAACGATACTGTGTAAATATACATTCACGTAGTATTCCCCCGGCCCCTTGACATACCGTATCCTTGAGATGATGCATTAATCAAGCGTAAACGGTGACGAATTCACCCAGGGGTGTCGATCCGTTTTTGAGATTGGGGGGGCGAAATTTGAAAAATTTTCCAGAGTGACCACTGAGAGAGCTAAAAGCCCCACCCACATTGGCATGCCCGGAAGTTTTATTATGCGCTCATTAAAAGTGTCTTGATGGCTCGAAGACCTGACTTTGGGGGGCACCCAAATTTGGGGACAATAATGGGGGTCCAGGGGGCGGAGCCCCCGGAAGCTTTTAGATTTCAGACATTTGCTCCTAGCATGGGTGTTAAAATTGTATAAAATAGTCATAACGTATTTTTAAAGGGCATAGCGAGGAAAAGACTGAGCCTTGCATGAGATGGATCCACGTGATCATGTATACTATATAGAGCCATCGATATAGATAGGACATTGGGCTCCCATGAAACTAAGCAAGGGTCAACAATTTCTCAAAAGTGTAGGGGAGACATTGCGAGGAAGCGAAGCGACCGAGCGGGGGAGGTGTCCCCCTCCCACAGTAGGGAGCTTTTGTATTTTTGGGCGTGAAATTGTGCGATTTGGTGCACACCTGAGACAAAAATTTCACGTAATATGAAGTATATAGGTATGGAACCAAACATACATAATGACAAAGGGAGGGGGACAATCTGCTCCTTTTTCAAATGTGGGGGGACATGATATTCCAATTTGATTTGCGTTCAGCGCATATGTACCGAGATTATTAAATTTTCTGTGACGGTGTGCTATCTATAGATGAGGGTTTAATAAACTTCGTTTGAGGTGTGCGTTTGAGAAATTACGCTGCCCAACACATTTCAAAAGGTGAGTTCCCGCAACCCAAATGAAACTTGCAATATGAGAAACTGTATGCGCGCGAAGCGCGCGGCAAAAAGAGATTTACAGTCCATTTCAAACTTAAAAAAACGGCTATTTTGAAGATTAATTATTGATAAATGTGTCTTTCCCCTCTTTGGCATTATATCACTCGATTTTTTTCTTCCTCATTTTCGGAATTATTGGGGGGGCGAAATGATATGTTCGCCCCCCAATATTTCCATTGGGGGGGCGACCGCCCCCCCTGCCCCCCCAGGATCGACACCCCTGAATTCACCTGTAGGCAACAACGCCTCCGTTAAGCATTATCACACTATAACCTTCAGCCCTATTCACGTATACAATGTAAATAACACGATTATCTCACGAAAGCCACCATTTAGTGCTTACATTGACATCTTTTACGTCCCGATATTTTCTTTGTTAAGATACGTTTAAGAATTAACATTTTACACTTTTGATCATGATAATAATACAAACATAATGCACATATTTACCTCCGAAAGTTTTGGCTGTCAACAGCCTTCGTTAGCGTTGCTACCCGAACGCTGATTCTTATGAAATACTAATACAAGTGAATGTATATAGGATACGTAAAGTTGTGATTAAGCTCCCCCGACCTTTTCAGACGCCTCCTCACCCAGATTTTACCGTCCGTATAGAGTGGTGAAGTGTGATGTCATCTATGACGTCATAAATATCTATTTTTAGAATTTTCAAATTTGAACTTCATTTTCAGAAAGAGCGTCAAAAATTATGTCCAAATACCGAAAATCAATTGAATATGTTAAGTATTGACTGAGATATGCCCATCCATATGAATTTTACTTCAATGGGCAATCAGTGGTATAGCGCTCTGGTTTATAAAATTATATGTTACACAGTGTGGACCACAGTGGGAACACTGATCACACTGTGAACATATCATGAACACACTGTGATCACTCTGTGAACACGCTGTGAGCGCACTGTCACGTGAAAATGCCTGCGTTCGCAGTGTGTACAAATTGTGCTCACATTGTGTATCACATCAACTTCATTGTCTGCCCACAGTGTGTTCACATTGCTATGAGTGTACGCACTGTTAAAATGTTCTAATTTAACACATTTCTACACACTGTGTTCTTTCCGAAAGGGTTACCATCTAGTACACGACACAGACTACGATTAACCAAGGCACACTGTCCCACCGCTTCCACAATCTCTAGTACTCCATCCCCCTTTCTTAATTCTATCCTTTTAACGTAAACCAACGTTTACCACATGTTCATTTTCCCGTTATAATTACCACTTACCACTGGCGTAAATCTGTCCGGAAAACACAATGCGTTGGGGGGTCGAGCAATTGTTCACAAACGGTTTGTGAACAATTGCTCGACCCCCCAATGCATTGTGCTTCCGAACTGTGCTTTACGCCAGTGCTACTTACCACTACTATATAGTAAGTTTCGGTAAGGCACACACTACGATATACCAACACATGCCATCTCCTCCAAATTAACTCCGATTCTACTTAGAACACAACCACACCCCTTGACTATACACCCTCAACTGCGACTGAAAGACACACATTAACATAAAGAGCATCCACTGAGTAATCCAAGGATAATGATACTGTTAAAAAATCCACTTAACCAAACAAGACGCAAATTACAATGTACCGAACACACGCCATTTCACGCCAAGCGAATCAGAAATTAGGGATTATTAACATACGTACGGCGGATTGACGATGTCGTATTATTATTATGTTTTCATCTTTACATCTTTGTAACTTCGGGCGAAAATTAGACAGTCGGGCCGTATGGTAGGTTAGTCTTTAATATTCAGTCTCGATCATTACATTAACTTGGTTTTGGTACGGGCATGACGGGTAAGTGATATCTCTTTAATGCTGTTCAATTTTAGAGTACGTCATTATTAATATGCATAATAGCCATTATTGTTTTCAATCAGGTCGGGTGTTGTTTGTTTTCACATTATTCATTTATCTCTAAACAGACGAGCGGCTATATACGACGAAAAATTGTACAACATTTAAAATGTCTACCGTACTATTTATTAAAGACAGCTAGGGGCTAGTGATTATGTATTATAGTGACATTACATTTTTAGAAAAATATACAACTTCGGTTAGGTATTGAAGACTAAGTCAAAAAGCCTGAGGGGAAGATTCGATCTCGTACGTGTTTTGGGTTCATTTTTTCGTTCTTATTTTTACCGCCATATTTCATTATCTCTCTATCTACTCTCTCTCTCTAGTGTTTCGTCTTTCTATACGTTACTTATTTTACTTATTTCTCATCACAACGCTCTCTCTCTATCCCTTTATCTTTTCCTCTGGCATGTGTCTCACTCAAACACTTCATCTGCATGTCTTTCTTTATTTCTAAAACATTGTCTGTGTTTCTGTGTCATTTTACTTTGATCGAAAACATCTCGATTTTCATGTTATTTGTTTGCGTTTTTTTCACAAAGTATCACATTCACAAAACGCATTTCCATCTCCCTATACAATTTAAGTATCCTATCTTAAAGGGTACCACCACCCAAAAATAATATTTTTATTAAAGAAAGGTAACATCTTTAGTATTCCATTCCATCAACAAGTTCACATAAATATGTTTCCAGAAAAAAAGAAAAAAAATTGGAAAACGCATCACCATTCTAAAGCATGCGTTCATGCGGTCTGAATTGCGAAGACTAATGTGTGCAGAGCGAACGAATCGCCCGGGAATCTATTGTCTACAAACGTACGCGTGAATAGCATTGGCGCACTCGCAAATGGTTGGCCCGTATGGAACCAGGAAATAGTAGTGGTTCCGTAAGTGGTGGAAATTAATTGCTTTGTTTATGAATTACACAACCCTTTGCAAAATGTTGGGTATCTATTTGATATCACAAAACGGTACCAAAACATATAATAATGTGTTGTTCTTTGCCTGGTGGTCCCCTTTAATCTACCCTTCTCATTCTCTATTATTCTTCGCTCCCGCTGCCAATCACTTTCGTTCACAACATTCATATCCAACTCTTCTCCCTCTCTCCTTGCATTTTTGTAATATCAACGCTAAAATGCGTGATGCCATGCAGCAGGGCGTAATAGAAACAATCTCGAAACATTGGTTGGTCGTGTAAGTATAGCCACCAGTGTTGGGTATCTCGAGATCGATCTTGATCTCGAGACCAGTATCGAGATTGGCATCAGTAATCTCGATCTTGTTTTTGATCTCGGACATTTCTGATCTTGATCTCAGAGGTTCTGATCTCGATCTTGAGCTGCGGATCTTGGTCTTGATCTTGATCTCGGACTGTCTGATCTATCTTGATCTCGAGACCAGTCTCGAGATCGGCATCAGTAATCTCGATCTTGTTCTTGATCTCTCGGACATTTCTGATCTTGATCTCAGAGGTCCTGATCTCGATCTTGAGCTGCGGATCTTGGTCTTGATCTTGATCTTGGACTGCCTGATCTTGATCTTGATCTCGGACCCTCTGGTCTTGGACCCAACACTGATAGCCACAAACTGATATACTAGCAGCCTGCAATTATATTATTCGCTGAAGCTCGCGCGTAAAATACCAACCAGTCACTCTTTAAAAAAAATAATACCGGTATAGTAGGTCGCACGTTACTAATTCATCCACCTCGACTTTTTTTGCAATGTGGCGGAGGAAAGATGACGTCATTTTTTTCCAGAAAATAAATCAGAAACAATACTTAAGTTCTTTCTATCTGTATTTTTATGCTGGATTTGGCATTAAGGTAATGCTATCTTCCATAATAAGCCCAAAATCTGGATAAATCTGGTAAATAATGAATTTTGTTGATTATTCAGTGCAAAGCATGCAGATCTGGAATCCTCTAGACAAGACCATTGAAAAATATGTATTCTTCGTTCAAGGCTCATTTAATTAATTTTCCGCTGCATCAATTTTTTTTAAAGTTGTTCTGTTGATAGATCTACCATGATATAGAGATATATGAAAAAATAGAAATCTTCATGCAATCGTTTTCATTTTATGTTAGATTGAAATCATGGTTTTTAGTGTGTAAGTCTATGGGCATAATAATTACTACCGTGCGACCAGTACCAACATTTCTTGCCCCTCTCCCCGCATTTTTGTAATATCAACGCAAAATGCGTGATACGAGTACGGCGTAATTATAGAAACATCTCGAAACATTTGTTGGTCGTGTACAGTCTACAGAAACATTGCAATTGCTCGCTGAAGTTCGCGCGCAAAACACGAACCAACCACACTTTTCCGAATAATACCGGTAAAATACAAGCATGGAAAATGTCACATAAGGACATCGGCCTTTACACTCATGCGTTATTTGTATTCACGACGCATTTGTACCGTGGATATTGATATTGGTGGTAGAGATATTCTTTTTTTCCCCACATAACCAATCTTAAGTAAAGTAGAGAGCTTAAAATATGTAGCATAGATAATGCAAGCATATACAGAGAAATGCGTTTTATATATATATTTGTTGTATTCGTGAATCTTATACAGAGTTTTGGCATGATCCATACAGTACATATAGCAATACTTAAAAACAAAATAATATAATAATTTCATTAAGCACAAAAAGGGTTATGTAAACCATGGTTTAAAATATAGTTTACATCTATGAAGTGCCACTTGTAGACAGGTGAAGAGTGCTCGAAGGGTGCCAAAAGAAATTCCCAAACTAAGTACATAGTCCTTTCTCTGATGACTTTAGCAAATTCATGTGTACCGGTAGCTCCAACATTTTTAAGAAGTAGATACCAAAATCTTTATCCATCAACTTACAAATGGCCTTCCATAGTTTGAAGACATGGGATAAACCATGGTTTGTAAATAAGCCTCCATTATGAATTCCAGCGACATTTTCCCAAGCTAATATAATAGGTCCACATCTACCAAAGATGTGCTTTTTAGCTTTACTTAAACATAAAGTACAGAACTTATAATGTGTAGCATACATAATGCAAACATGATAGGATTTTGATTTGGAATCGTGATTCTTAAACAGCACGTTTTTAAGAAGTAGAACAACAACTTCAACAAGATCGTTCTCCGTCAACTACAAATGGCTTTCAATATTTTGAAGGCATGGTTTAAACTCTGGTTTATAAATAAGCCTCCCTTGTGAATTCTGGCGACCTTTTAAAAACTATGATAGGTTGAAAATAATTGTATAGTCATCCTATTGCTTAATTTTCCACAGCGTCCTTGCGAACATTTCACTATTCACTTACAGAGAAAGAATCTTCACCTTTTCGCTTCCCTCTCTTCACCATGCACTCTCCTCCTCCAAACACTTTCACCTCCTCCATTCCCCCGATAACCCCTCCCAATTGATTCCCATCATCTAGTCAATTCGAGGCAATGGTCACGTCCTCCGCCGCTTCATGGAGACGCATTTTACAAGCCCCTGTCACATATCACCGGATAGCGTTAACGGACACCCGACGGAGAGCAACATTTGAAATCCGTTTGTATGCGTTTCTTGCCCGTTTCGTGGTTGGCGAATGCGTTCCTTGCATGTCAGGTGATGTCCTTTATTTTATCCGGCGGAAAGTTCAGTGCATGCAGCAATGGAGTCAACTTTCACCACCGGATAATTTGATTTCGCAAATTTTCTTTTCGTTGGGCATTCGTTTACGCTATCCGGTGATATGTGACAACACCCTTACATCTACAACCACCCTACTTTGGGCCCCCGCTCTAATGCACCTCCACTGCGCATTCTGAGCACAAATGTATTTTTGTATTCATCTTCTTTTTTTTCCTGGCGGGAATTACCCGTGCAGGTTAAGTGGAGGAGATAAAAGGGTATAGCAAGGGCCTGCCCTCGAATATATTATGCATTTACATGACTCCAAAGCAAATGCCTAGATTTCTGAGAACGCAATTTAGGAAGAAAATTGGTTATTGTGGTCATGTGCTTGTTGTTGATGTGGGTATGTTTTTGGTGTGTGTGAGTGTGCTTGTGCATGGTAACTGTATACATCCACAGCGCAATTACAGCACCACTAGTCTTCTCTTTATACGCGTCTGAGCACAAAATATATTTATTCATCGTCTTTTTGTGTCTTTTTTCTGGCGAGAATTACTGTGAATGTAAAGTGGAAGGGATAAAAGGTGGATGAGTAGCAAGGGCCTGCCCTCGAATATATGCATTTACATGACTCCGAAGCAAATGCCTAGATTCCTGAGAACGCGTTTTATGGAGAAAGTGGGGCTGCGATTGATTGTTATTGGCGTGGGTACGTTTTTGGTGTGTGTGCATGTTTTGCGGTTGTGGTTACTATAATGTGTCTAAAGATGAAATGATGCATCGGGAGTAGCAAGGGCCAACCTCCAATATGCATTTACATGACTGCGATTGCTATATTAAATAAAATAGGAGATGATAAAAGGGGAGTGAGTCGCAAGGACGGTATGCCCTCGAATATGCATTTAGACGACAATCACTGCGAAGCAATGCCTAGATTTCTTAGAATGAGTTTTAGGAAGAAAAGTGGTGCTGCATCGATGTTGTTGATGTGGGTATTTGTTTTGGAGTATGTGCCTGTGCTTGTGGTAACTGTTTCTAAAATGTAAATACCATCAACAATTACAGCACCACTCTTTTTGTTATTAGTCACTTTTTATACATTATTGGGTCTATACTCAGGAATTTACTAGAATTTAAGGAGGACACTCAGCATGCAAAACAGTGAGGGACAAGATTACGGTATCTTAAAAAAAAAAATGAGTTAGACGACCTGTCGGCAGTCTGAACTGCACCGATCAACGTTTTTAACAAACCACTGCTGCACGATGATCGCAAATCGATCAGCCTTCAATCTATACTCCAACGAGTCGGCTCATTCGTATATAAAAGCAGTGATTGAAGTATTGGTGTTGAAAGGTTGAATAAGGCACACGATAATCGAGACTGTTTCGTTCCAAGGGTAGTTATAGGAGAAAATGTGTATTAAAGATTATCTCCTGTAGAACTACCCTTGGAACGCAAATGTATCGGTTAACGAGTATTGTGGTTATAGCGTAAGTAGTACATTCGTTTATTTAACCATAAAATGAATATACATGTACATACAAACGAGTATACATCATAATTAGCATAATATGGTAAGGTCACCCTTAGAAGCAGAATGCTTGTGGTGCGGTGCATGTAATAGTTTAAATAATAATTTAATTAAAGACATCGGCAGTATTTCTAACATTGTCAATATTACTATATCATGGGGGGGGGGGGGGGGGGGGGGGGCTACAAGCTTCGGGCAGGAAGAAATCATGAAGAGGAAGAATTCTTACAACGTACATCATCCCCAATTCCCTGCAGAGATATAAACAACTGGTTGAAAACAAATAATGGTAAGTTATATTCCTTCTTTGTTTAAAGCAAGGTGGTATTCTGCCATGATTTGGCGCGAAACGAACAATGCACCAATGAGAAGATAACAAATAATCCGACTGTGATATGAAATGGCGTAGCGTGGTCGGACTGATTGTGGGGGGGGGGGGGGGGCGAATTATTGAGGGGAACACCTTATGTATTTCTTTGTTTTAATACAGATTTTACCTTTATGTTGTTGTGTTGTTGTTGTTATCTTCTTCTTTTTTTGGGGGGGGGGGGGGCACGTACGCCACGTTTGCTGATGATAACAATGTACCGTATAGTTGACCGCTTCTTCTCCCAATTCAATTATGTAACCCGTCTCTATGCACTATACAACCCCAGGCAAAATGTATTTTCAACATAATAGATATTCATCAGAAACGGTCGCCAAGATATTATTGTTCGGTTATATGATACAGATTTCAGACAGCCGAGGAGAGAAATACGACATCAAAATCTAATAAAGAAAATGCGGTGACACTATCAATAACGGTTGAAGCGATTCCAATTTCCATCGAAATGTACCTGTACGCAATAAAATAAAGTGTAATACGAAATTGGAGCTATATTATCCAGTCCTTTATCGCTGCACATACATGTTGAAGATTGATGTTCTCGCAGAAATTGAACTGGGTTTTAAGACCAATTTCCACGTTGAAAATCTGCCCCTTTTATCCCTATACGCCAAATGTATTTTCATTTTGTGTAAATAATGACAAGTTTATATTGCATGGTTGTTCTTTATACTAGTGACATAAGTAGGAAATATGTTGTTTTGTTCACATTTCTCCTTTGTTATTTACATATATTTATCAGTGTATTTGGAAGAATCATTGACACGACTGGGATAATTTAAAATATGTACAAAGTTATGGCAATGAGCCAGCAATGGGTTGTTTAAATGTTTGCCTATTTCTTGCCGTAACAATTCGTTTAACCTAAACCTTAATATCCACCAAAATATTATGGAGTATGAACAGTGTACCAAAATAAAGAAACACTTGAGATGTGGACAAAATGCATGTACACATGCGCAAGAACTTGGATCCAAATCACTCTTTTGTTTTGTACCGAACCACTCGTTCAAATTTATTTGACAAAGTTTAAAGGGTCATAAACCGTCGATGACCTATAACATGTTAATATAGTTCCTTCGTGAATCATGATACTAATGATGATATTAAGTTACCCGGGGGGTGTTTCACAAAGATCCTAAGTTGAACTTAACTCTAAGTTGGACTTAATAAGTATGGAAAGCCATTTGTAGCCTTGGAACAAAATATATTCATTTAGTAAACATGCAAGTATTTTAGACTTTTCATAAATTTTACATGAAGAACATGAAATCTCCTTGATAATAGAAAAATATTAATGATTTGAAACAAAATTGTATGCCTTTATAAAGGACTTTTACAACAACAAAATTCAATGAAACTAATGGCTTGCCATACTTTTTAAGTCCAACTTAGAGTTAAGTTCAACTTAGGATATTTGTGAAACACCCCCCGAAGCAAGAGTCCGTTGGCTCTTGCATGGAATAATAACCCCGCGCCATTTCGGGCGCGCATTATCAGAAGGAATGCACCTGAAAGTCAGAACACAAAAGGGCGTATACACTATACAGCTATATCATGACTCTAATGACTCCATGCCATGTACGAAGCAATTTACTGTGTACTCAATACATTTATGGGTTCAATTGCGTCTGGCGGGGCAACAGTAGTCCGACAAATCAGCCAATGTTTCGAGGGTTCTCTCACGATTTTTTCTTCTTCACCCGTTCTCTATCGGAATGGTGGTGGATAGTATGACGTCATAATATTACAGGACCACCCCATAACGGGGTGGATTTTTCTGTCTAGGCAACAGTAGCTATTTGCGGGGACATTAATATGGGGAAGCAAAATGTCAAAAGTGAATGTTAGGAGTAATTATTAAAAACAAGGCCGCGTTTTTGAAGCCGAAGGAGATAAACACTGGAGCATAAAATATGTTTACCATGCAAGGAGATGGTTGATTTTGTTTACACGTTTTTATCATGATGATGCGTGGGCCGTATAATTAGTGTCACCTTGTTTTTGCTGCATGCCCGGCATCGAAACAGGTATACACAAACAAGTATATAAATAACGATAGAAAAAAGAAAAAAAAACACGAAAAACATACATTAACACTATAAAGAGGTTACTTTGGAGATACAAAGTGATTAAAGTACTACTTATCTGAACACATTATAAACATCTTTATTGAAGATTACCCGACACACAAATATATTATGTAATCCACTACTACTGCTGCATTGTTCTTAGTGACACAATTTTTCAAAAGCATGCATTTTTCTAAAACAATAGGCCACGGGCGTCGATCTGTCATTGATACCCATTCATCAGGGGGGGGGGGGGGTGATCTATTCATTCATCCCCCCCTGATGAATAGGTATTACGTAAGTATCGACGCCCATGCAATAGGCCTTTCAATATGAAATTGTTGGGGATTAGAATGGCCGAAGTCATGCATGTCCTGTTTTCATCTTTATTCGATTTGGCCTAATTCACTTATCTGTTATGTAATTCAGTACTACTGCTGCATTGTTCACAGTAGAACCAGTTTTCAAAAGCTTACTCGTGTACAAAATGTACCCACTATGCCACATAAAACTGAAAGTGCAACTTTTTTGTTTGCACTTTGTTTTAGAAAATTAATTTTTTGATGATGAAAACGTAATGCTATGGCAACCATTTACCATTCACATTGTGCGTAAGAAAATTGCGCATCCATTACCGTTTGAATGATCAAAATCGGTGAAATACTATTTGAGATATATGAAAAAATGCTAGGGGGATACTTACTTTTTGTGAGTAGTGTATAAGCATGTGTGAAATTAATTATGGAATGTGATTTGCTGTTTATCAGACACAGTTGCTCACTT
>JBAMJV010009748.1:0-54057 GCA_037951105.1 Echinarachnius parma
AAGATGCAACCTGCCGTAAAGAACAAAGACGGCATCTTTAAAACGGCTCCTGCAGAAGTGTTGAAATGCTGGGAAGAACATTTTAGCGGCCACCTTAACACGCAATTTCCAAGGGTCGAAATACTCTTCAGACCATACCTGACCCTCAACCTACAGATAACCCAAGTGAACCTTTCACAATTGAAGAAGTAGAGGCAGCAATAAAACTGTTGAAGAACAACAAGGCCTGTGGTTAGGACAAAATAGCGGCCGAAACCCTGAGGACTGGTGGACAGCCGACGAGACTACTCCTGCTCAAAATAATAAATGCAGCATGGTTGGAAGGTAAAACCCGGGAAGACTGGAGCAAGGGTCTCATCACTCCAGTGTTTAAGAAAGAAGACAAGCTGGACCCATCCAACTACAGGGCTATAACACTACTCTCCATACCTGGGAAAGTTTTCTGTAGGATGGTCATCAGGAGAATACAGGGAACCATTGAGAACCATCTGACTGAGGAACAATGCTGGTTCAGAAGTTGTAGAGGCACCACAGATGCTGTGTTTGTCGTCAGACAGATCATCAAAAAGGCCAGAGAAAGAAAGATACCAATCCACTTGACATTTGATTTTAAAGCGGCATTCGATACTATAGCCCTGATCCTCCCTATTGACACATATGGAGCAGAATCCTGGACCCTCCGTAAATCAGATAGATCTACATGTAAGCTTGAGGTATTTGAAATGAGATGCCTCCGGATCATTCTTGGAGTTCACCTAATGGACAGAATAAGGAACGAAGAGATCAGACATAGGCTGAATATCCCAAGCGCCATATGTGAAGAAATAACAAAACGTAGCCGGAAATGGTTTAGCCATGTGGTACGCATGCCGCATCACTGCCTACCATACCAAGCATACCATAATGACTTTGACGCACGCAGACCACGGGGACGCCCTCCTACGAGATGGAAGGACCAAGTTAGGTGCGATATGGGTCTATCCATTCATGAGGCAGAACATCTAGCCCAGGATAGATCAGAATAGAGCAGGATTTCTCGTAGGGGAGCAAGGGTACACACACCGTCCTACGCACCTACATTCAGTAAGTCAAAAATTGGCCAACAATAGTTGACAGGTTAGAAAAGCCCAAATGTTGATACAATCAGGTAAATGCGTTGCCTAGCAACCATTATAAGGCCATGTGCACTGTGGGGTGGCCTTTTGCTTCAGAGTGAATATATTATGCATAGTAAAGCAATATATATTGAAATACATTATAATGTTTAGTAAAATTGGTCTGCAGACATCAAATTTGCTTGGTTGCTAAGGAAAACGTGTTGCCTAGCAACTGTTGCTATGATGTGTATATTGCAATTGCTCCAGGGTGGTGTTATGATGAAGAGCAAAGCTGCAGATATTAAAATACATTAAATTGTTCGGAAAATTGGTCTATAGGCATCTTACATGTTGGTTGCTATGGAAAATACGTTGCTTAGCAACCGTTGCTATACTATGTACAGTTTGCATTGGCTCCACCTCTGAAAATGCTTAGAATGATGAGACCTACATGTGTAGAAAATTTCATACTTGTATCATTTTCCGAGCAATTTTCGCACCAATCGCCTAGACTATAAGGGAGGTTTGACCCAATGACTATGCGGAGCATCGTCCATGAGCTGCGAAGCTGCGATTTTTTTTTCTATTTTGAACCTCCGTAAATGATTTTTTTCCTCTTTTTTCTGCTTCACTTTTTTCACTGATACATTTTCACTTGGCAGCCCAAGGGGGGAGGGGGGGGTTAAACCCCCTAAACCCCCTAGATCCGCCACTGCATCCAAGCTGCATGTAGAGGTCAATACTGTATACACTGATCCAGTTCGCAGTTACGTTTTACGCATGTGCAATACTACGGTCAAGTGAGAAAGACGTGTATTCATCGAATTGAAAGGACTGAATGGTTACTGTTATTCTTGTTACATCGATTAGAAATTCCTTGATGCGATGGTTGTAAAATTGTTCTAATGAAAGAGAACAAAAGATATTTCCATGACAACCATCTGCCACTCTGAACATGACTGCACAGAGTAAAGGCTCTATTGATACATTTCTCTATTGTCACCACATTTTTCAACCCCCCCCCCCCCCCCCCCCCCCCCCCCCTCCGTCGCTATGCCATGCGCTCATATATTGGTTCCTCTGCATTCGGCTATTTACTTTAGTTTTCATCCCTGTATATTTATATACGGGTGTTGTTTTAATGTGTGAAATTCATTTGTAAGTGGAAGCCATGTCTGATCTTGTTTTGGTGATGGGGTTCATTCAAAGGTATTTATATGGCCTTTGGCATATTCAAACGTGCTATCAATATGTATTCTATAATCTGTAAGACATATTTGTTAAGAGGTTTTGGGTATAATCCCCAATTCATCGACGTGTATTTCGTCTTCTAAAACGGCCAACGTAAAATGTTCCGAAGAAGGCCTGATACGGACCACTGATCCTTTTGTAATTGTCTCGCTTACCCCGCAGTTAGCGATGTTAGACACGGTACTTTGCAACAAAAAAGAAGCATCGCACAAACCCCAGGGGCCAAACTTTGGAGGCGCAAAGGACCCCTTTACCACCGGGTACAGCCCAGGAGACTCATATGTTTGGTTTTGTTACATTCTCCTCTAAATATTCATATGTTCAACAATCAGTACGCTTTTTGATGCACAAAAGACCTCTGGGCTGCCGGGCTAGTAGTGGTATAGGGGTAAGACCATTGAAGCATGGACCCTACTAGGTACACTGTGAAAAAAAAGGGTAAATATTTACCCAATATTTTACCCAAACGTTGGAAGTATAGTCAACCTCAACAACTACTGGGCAATATTTTAACCAACGTTGTTGGGCACATTAATGTGCCCAACTGTTGGGTAATTACGAATATTTACCCAATATTTTATCCAACGTTGGAAGCATAGTCAACCTCAACAACTACTGGGCAATATTTTAACCAACGTTGTTGGGACATTAATGTGCCCAACTGTTGGGTAATATTTTGAACTAAGTTTTTGGGACATTAATGTGCCCAACTTTTTAACAAAGTAATTTACCCTGTATTTGGGCAAGACCTGTAATAATTATTTGAGTTATTATGATACCTTTCTGCAATCAATACAATTTGTTGGGCATTTTTCAGTTCCTTTAAACAACAAATGGTCATTATCAAAAATTAATATTTGTTCATATTTTGTGATTTTTTTTGTTGAAATCACAGTGGCACGCACGTATACAGATTACCACTCAGTAGGGCAATTACTTGTCCAACAATTGGACATCTGTTTTTTGGCAGCAGCAGAGTAAAATTTGCTTAAAGAGTGACTAAATTAAAAAATGTAAAGACTTTGGTTGATCTATAATAATGAATACATCACATATCTGTTGACTATTTGATGTACATTTTTGTCATATTTTTTATATTATTTTTTCTATTATTTTTATTCTACCTGCTAAGATCCACCCCTAAAAAAACCAGAAGCTATTGACTTCAGTGACATCACAATACCATTCAACCATCGATCAGCTAGATAAACATAAACAAAAGATATGTTCTCACCCACTAAGTACCTTATTGCATTAGCGTTGGATGTTTTCATTGAAACCCTTCTTTTCATGGTGAGTGGGCATTGTATAAAACATACAATGCTATTGTAAATAGGTGATCAGTGGACATACCAATAACTTTTGTTCATCTAGCTGACTGATGGTTGAATGGTATTATGATGTCACAGAAGTCAATAGCTTCTGGCCGGTTTTTTTTAGGGGTGAAGCTGAGCAGGTAGAAAAAAGTAATAGAAAAAATAATATAAAAATATGACAAAAATGTACATCAAATAGTCAACAGATATGTGATGTATTAATTATTATAGATCAACCAAAGTCTTTAATTTTTTTAATTTAGTCACCCTTTAAGTATTGGTCAAATAATGTCCAAACAACAAAACAGTTACCAACGTATATATTACCCAACAAAAAAATTACCACCGTAAATTTACTCTTTTGTTTCCACAGTGGCACGCACGTATACAGTTTACCACTCGGCAGGACAATTACTTGCCCAACAATTGGACATCTGCATTTGGGCAACGGCAGAGTAAAAATTTGCTTAAGTATTGGTCAAATAATGCCCAACAAAACAATTACCAACGTATATATTACCCCACAAAAAAATTACCAATGTAAATTTACTCTATTTTTCACAGTGGCACGCACGTATACAGTTTACCACTCAGCAGGGCAATTACTTTCCCAACAATTGGACATCTCTATTTGGGCAACGGCAGAGTAAAAATTTGCTTAAGTATTGGTCAAATAATGCCCAACAAATCAATTACCAACGTATATATTACCCAACAAAAAAATTACCAACGTAAATTTACTCTATTTTTCACAGTGGCACGCACGTATACAGTTTACCACTCAGCAGGGCAATTACTTGCCCAACAATTGGACATCTGTATTTGGGCAACGGCAGAGTGAAAATTTGCTTAAGTATTGGTCAAATAATGCCCAACAAAACAGTTACCAACGTACATATTACCCAACTAAAAAATTACCAACGTAAATTTACTCTTTTTATCGCATTGGCACGATCGTATGTAGTTTACCACTCAGCAGGGCAATTAATTGCCTAACAATTGGACATCTGTATTTAGCAGCGGCAGGGTACAACATTGCTTAAGTATTGGTCAAATATTGCCCAACAAAACAGTAACCAACGTATTTATTACCCAACAAAAAAATACCCAACGTAAATTTACTACTTTTTTTCACAGTGTAGTAGGGTCCATGATTGAAGTATCAATGGTTATGCCTGTAAAGTGTCTAACTCCACGAAAATTACTTAGGCTTCCTCGTTTCTCATCTACCGTGTTGTTTAGCTTTTGGTAAGAGAAAAATGAAATAGGGTTAGATTTGTTCAAATGCCCCTTTAGTATGACGATATCTATCATTCAGCTCAAGAGCGTCAATGAACGGTCATAAACCTCATACACGTCATACGTAATTCGATGTAAAAGCTGACGCATATTTTCTCTATTTTAACCAGGAAAGCAATGTTCTCTTTCAATAAAACTTTATCACATCATTCGGACATATCTTACAATGATTTTGGTAATTTACTACTGACACTTTACAGGTGCACCTTTAAAGGGATAGTTGAGTTCTGGTGAAGAGAGATGAGTTTTGGTCAAACTGAATTTTAGTAACCAAAACCGGGCCAAAACCTGCACAATTACATTACAAACTAATAGTAATAACTCCACCATGCTCAAAAGGAATAAAACATTACAAATGACGAAGTAAAAATCCTGTTATCATGCAAGAAGAGCGGTTAAAACTCATGAGGGCGCTCCATAAACACTCAGCGGTTTCAATCATCTTAAACAAAATGTTGTGCATGTGATGTTTTGTTCAAATAGTGATTAGATAGAGAGATTATCAACAACTATTTAACAACTTATTTTGTAAATTTGTGAAAAGAGGAAGCATTTTTTAGATTTTTTTAACGGCTGGTTCAAAATTTTCGAATAATTATGTGGGGCCCTACATTTATTACAAATGGTTATGTTTATGGATATTTCAGCCATTTCTGAACCGATTTTGATCAAATAAAGTTTATTCTGTCATTAAAATTGTATGCTCTTTCGAATTTAGTGTAGCGCCCTCTATACCAAAACTCAACTATTCCTTAAGATAGTGTAACAAATGTTATAGGGGATGATGATGATGATAATGAAGATGTAGTGTTTGTCTTTAAATTATGATCATTCTACTCAGCAATCACGCAGCTTCAATTTGCAATCAATCATTGTAGTTCAAGTTCCTGAAATATAATTGCTTGAGTTTATTAACAAGAATAATCCATCAATGTATAAATAATACACAACTGTAACGGCGGAGAACACAGTAAATAAAATCCAGGGCTCGAGTACTTGACTGAACTCGGAATAAAACTGAGAGTGAACTGAACTCGGAAGAACTCGGAATGAACTGAACTATCGCGCTTAGTATCCATTGTGCTTCTATATACTTGGATATAACTCATAACTTAGACAGTCTCGAATTATAACTGCACTCCGAACTCGGAAACACTTTACTAACTCCAACTAAAAATAAGAACTGCAAACTCCCAACTCTGAACTGCGAACTATTTATACTCCAGGGGTGAGCCAGCGTGCCCAATAAATCGAGACTGGCCTCGACATGCTTCACAGGTCAGTTTAAGGACATCTACTGAACTAGTGAGCCACTTTACATAAGCCTTGTCATTAATGGGTCAGTTTAAGGACAATCACTGAACTACTAAGCCACTGTATATAACCTTCTCCTTATGGATCAGTCTGTACAAGGGTGAGGAACGAAATTGGATCATGTTTACAAATACGAATGTGAAACTGGAGCAAGGTTGTAAGGGGGCAAAATGAGATCGTGTTTACAACCGAAAGTGAAGCAAGGACAACCAGGGAACGGTCGGGTCAGCTAGGCAGGATGTCTGCGAGGGAGGGATTATACGAAGGTCGGAGGACAATTCTTGGATCAGTTCAGCAGGGGACGCTCATAAATTGAGCAAAATAACAAGCATGTGCTGAAGGGGTGACATTTTAATGGGTGAGGGAGGATGGTTACAAACAGTGGTCGAATTAACTAAAAGGAAAGGGGTCAGCAAATATTACAGACTAAGAAAATGACTTTGTTGGGGGACGCTAAAAGCACATGACACGAATCAGCATTTTAGAAACAGAGAGTGGGCGATACTTAAAAGAGAGAGGGGACAAGAGGGCGAGGGGAGAAGGGAGGTGATTTGGGTAACACGGGGTGTTTCCAAATCCGTAACACTAGATAAGTGGGGTTTGTCGCCATCTAGTGGGCAAGAGCGGATCGGACAGGGATAAACAAAAATTTGCCACAGTCAAAACTGGAAGCTGGATGCAGAACTGTGTCGATATCAACGTCAACGAACGAACGGGTGTTGAACAAATACAAACATTCTTGTG
Organism: Echinarachnius parma; assembly: GCA_037951105.1. Taxonomy (NCBI): domain Eukaryota; kingdom Metazoa; phylum Echinodermata; class Echinoidea; order Clypeasteroida; family Echinarachniidae; genus Echinarachnius; species Echinarachnius parma. Next base: position 7,022 of record JBAMJV010009748.1, read on the forward strand.
AAAAAGAGTGATCTAGATGTCTGTAGGATCTGTTATCATGTACTTTGTGAATGTTGAATTTCTCGATATTTAATTTATTTGGAGCATTTTCCCTGTGTGGTGTGTCTACTTAGTATCCATTACATCAATTAGGCGATCAAATAGAAGAATATCAAGGTAATAATATTTTCCTGTTTACTGTACTTTTTGCATATTTTCATACGGGCGTCTGTTGCCCAAAAAATTCGAGGCCACTAAGAACAAGACGACTGGTTTAGTTGTGTAAGCAGGGGGGGGGGGGGGGGGGGGTCAACAAGACCGATTGATGTCCGAGACCACTGGTTTCTGGGGGGGGGGGGTGCCACTGGGGAGGGGGGAGGGGTGCCACTGGGGGGGGGGGGGGGGGGGGTGGTGTCCGTCGCCCAAAAATGTCGAGGCCGAGACCAAGACGACTGGTTTAGTTGTGTATAAATCGGGGGGGGGGGGGGGGGGGGGGAGGTGCGTACCTCCTGGCTACAGGCCTGCAAACTATGATCAATGCTATTTTTAATATTAGCTTGCATTTATATAGCGCTTAATACGGGGTATCTAAGGGCAAATTAATTATTATTACCCATGGTTATCAGGTATAGTTTAGACCCACATAATAGTATTGTGTACTTTTTCAACTCCCTGGGGAGCATATTAACCATATGCAGCCAATTATCCGCTCATGATACCATTTAAAAACCTGCGTAGACTGGAAGAGACCAGCAATCCAGTTGGCATACACAGGGTTCGAACTTAGGATCTTAAGAGCGGAAAGCGTGCGCTCTACCAATCTTGACACACCACGACCACTGACTATGAAACTATCACACCCCATTCAGAAGAATCTTACAATGATATTGGTATTTGTATGAAGTAAATATATCGCTTTTGCAATAATCTTATGAAGTGAATGGATAAATCGAACGATTGTTCAAAATATGATTTAAAAAAAAACTTACCATGCTATCGTAGCATAAGGCCTACATGTAAGCAAATATAACTAACATGAAAACCATTCTCTGTTCTCATCTTGAAGTAAAACGACAATTAAAGGGATTACTATGAAAGTTCATCTGTATTGGTAAAGGGATAGTTGAGTTCTGGTAAAGAGAAAACAGTTTTGGTCAAACTTTTAGTAACCAAAACCTGCACCATTACATTACAAACTAATAGTTATAACTATACCATGCTTGAAAGGAATTCAAAATTACAAACAACTAAGTAAAAGGCCTGTTACCATTCAAACAGAGCCATTCAAACTCAAGATGGCGCTCTCTAAAAACTCATTGGTTTAAACTATTTTAAATAAAATATTGTGCATATGAAGGTTCGTAAAAATAGTGATTAGATAGAGTATAATCAACAACTATTAAAAAACCTATTTTGAAAATTTTTGATAAAGAGAAGCATTAAAAAAAAAAATTAACGGTTGGTTCAAAATTATCTAATAATTGTGGGGCCCCACATTTATTACAAATGGATATTTCAGCTGTTTCTGAACCGATTTTGATCAAATAAAGTTTATTCTGTCATTAAAATATTATGCTCTTTCAAATTTTACACTCAGTTTCTCATTATCTCACACAAAATTATTATGTGTAGCGCCCTCTCTACCAAAACTCAACTATCCCTTTAATGCATAGTATAATTTTCTGAAAATTTGATCAACATTTTATATATATCTCAGTTTCTGAACAGATTTTGAATTTGATCAAACAGTCATTGTTTAGTTTCCAAAACTAGGTGTTTCGTGATTTATGCACTTAATTTTTCCTTTACCTCACAAAATGATGATCTTTTTAATACAGAACTATGCTATCCATCTACACATATCAATCAATGTTTATTAACTTAACTAATAAAATATGTTTTTAAAGTTATATTATGATTCATAATTCGTATACTGTTGATGAATAATTTGTAGTACCGTATTGTTTTATGTTTTCTTCCTAGGAGTTTCAAACGACCCAGTAGATTGTTGGGGTAGTTCTAGACTATTTTATTATACTGCTTTATATGCTGAAGCAGTTGCTATCTAGTCGGTGTCACTCGACTGGACCAGTCGGACTAGTCCGGTCCGTCACCCGAGGCTCATCATCATGATGCGTCTACTGTCCATACTTGTGGTACTTCTCGTCGTGGTGGACATCTGCGCAGGTAAAACACAAAGGGATCGGAGAGTCCATAATCATGGGAAAACTTTACTTAGAATAAATATTTACCAGTGCAAATTTGAGCGAAATCCGTCAATTAATAATCTTATTTGTCAACATTCAATTCAAAGATAACTATAGTTGATAGGTCATATATTTCACAGTGTATATTTTGTTAATTTGCCAGCAGTTGTATGATAAATGAAAACATTTGTTGCTTTGCGTGCAAAATTGTATATAGACATTTAGAAATCATTTTCGAAATAAAATAGCATTTTCTATTTAAAGAAGTTACTATTTTCCAATGCTCATACCTATTTTTATTCTTGTCATATTTTGCTCAAATTGTTAGTTATTTAGCTTATTAATTTTCATTTACTGTAAAAATCATACATATTTGTTATCAGATGCACATCTACGATAATACAAAAACATAATTCTCAAATGTAAACAATTTTGATTAATTTCATTTTCTGTTTACGTCCTTAATCATGAACTTTTAGCATGAATTAGATTAACAGCCTTAATATTTTTATTCTTAACTCTCTTTGTTATTATTATTTAATATTTATACCCAGCTTTGGGGATTTAGGGACCTATAGGTATCTTTGTGAGCTTACATTAAGTTAGTATCAATTGTGTGAAATATAACGTTCTCATTAGATACAAACTCCCCCAAAATATTACAAAGGCAATTCACAGCATGTAAATTAGTCCTTTCTAATTCATTGGTTTTTTTAAGCCGAATAAAATAAAAATATACCGTAGAAGGTTATATATGTTTAACTTAATCGATTAATATACGGTAGTATGCAGGCATATATCATGGACGTATGGGGATAAGTTTTATTTTTGGTCTTCTACTTGATGTACTTGTATTTGATATAAACCATTGTAATCGTCGAAGATATAAATACATTTTTTCCAAATAATTTCCTTTATCTGTTTTTGTTTTATTTCAACTTGCATGACAGGTCTGACATACATCGATGTTGCGCGAGACTCTGTGAGAAGTGTGATTTCACCAAACTATCCCGATTTATATGGCCCAGGGAGTGACATGGAATGGCGTATTGAAGCTGAAGAGTCCTGTCGCATCATCGTTGAATTTAGTTTCTTTTCTACTCGAGCAAGTGATTGGATCTGGATTGAAGAGGATCATGCTCCATCTAGGGGTACATGGTACACTGGAAGAAGTGGCGAACAAGCATTTTCACCATTTATTTCTGGTACAAGGAATATCACAATCAATTTCAGCCCTACTCCGGGTCCGCCATATGCTGAAAAGGGCTTCAACCTCACAATCCGATGTTTTCCTTACGGTAATGTCTGTCAAGCAAATTATTTCAAAGAATTTGTGAGTCAAATTAGAACCCATGATATCCAATAATAAATGTCATTCATGCTGAAATATGCACTCATTAATTCACAGTATTTAATTTTGATTAGTACACTATTTGAAATATGAAATGTGTAACAATGTTTTCACTATTCGGGATATTAATTATTAAGAATTAATCATATAATTAATTACTATTCACTATTAGGAATATTAATTATTTAGAATTAATCATATAATTAATTACTCTTGTGATGTTATATAAAAGCCCATACTTACGGTTTTCACGGCGACTCGCATCGATTTGGCATTCGTGGAGAAAAACGCTTAGGCCGTGTTGCATCGTTGAACATCGTATCAGTTCTTTCCAAAAACCGTTACGCATCGTGAAGAAAATCGTGAAAGCAGGGCCAAAACCGCCGTCTTAAAGGCCTATAGTCCCATACCCACGGTTTTCACGGCGCAAGGGTTTACTATACTCCTCACACAAAGTTCCGCAATCCAAGTTTGAGCATTAATATCTCTCTTATTACTTAATTACCGTTCATGAATTTGGTATCATTGGAAAGCTTGTATTCTCCCCTTTACATTGATATGACATTTGCTATGAATATTTCATCATGAAATCATGAAAAAGTCAAAAGTGAAATGTCACAAAATGCATTGACATTGTCAACAGTGTACCATCCTTTTGTTGGGAGAATAAAGTGTTCTGAATGATGTTAAGTCGGTCATGCGTGAATGACAATGGTGTATTATCATTTTATTTGGAAGATGGAATGTGTCTTCATGATTTCGAGGGGTGCAATTACGTTTCTCTATGTTGTTAGGAAGATGTATTGTGTTTTATTGACTAATTGAGAAATTATCATTATGTTTGATTTGCATAAAGATTGTTGCAAACATTTCCGAAATTTAAGTTTGAGCGTTCATATCTCTCCTATTACTTTATTATCAGGAACGCAATCGCTCATGCGAGATTGTGATGTTGGGAGCCACGGTAGAGCATAAAAGCCGAGTGTCTACATTCGATATTATCATTTGACAAAGTATTGCAGTAGCATACGAAACGTCGTGATCGTTTAGATTCCTAGTTTTACATTGCGAGACAAGCGAATATCATTAGCGATATTATTTCCGATACTTTATTACTGTTCATAAATTTGGTATCATTAGAAAGCTTGTTTACACCCCTTTACATTGGTATGACATTTGTTATGGATTTTGTATCATGGAATGTGCATTATATCCGAATATGGGGCGAAGTCAAAAGTGACATGTTGCAAATGCATTAATTTTGTCAACATGATTTATCATTTAATTGGAAGAATAAGTGACGTTTTTAATGATGTTGAAGCGATAATGCATGATGTCAATGGCGTAATATAATTTTCCCCTGGAGGATGGAATGATTTTGAAGTGGTCATGAATACAATTATGATTTTTACTGTTGTTTGGACAACGCAAAAGTGACGTTTGTTCTGTAATTGTGGTGGACAACTGACAAACTTGCGGCAATAGTGTGTAAAAGTCAAACATAATGATAATTTCTCAATAAGTCAATAAAACACATTACATCTTCCTAACAACAAACACAAACGTTATTGCACCACCTCAAATTCATAAAGACACATTTCATCCCCCAGAGAAAATGATCATTCGCCATTGACATTCACGCATGACCGATTTAACATCATTCAGAACACTTTATTCTCCTAACAAAAGGAGGGTACACTGTTGAAAATATCAATGTAAAGGGGAGAATACAAGCTTTCCAATGATACCACATTCATAAACGGTAATTAAGTAATAAGAGAGATATGAATGCTCAAACTTGGATTGCGGAACTTTTTGTGAGGAGTATAGAACGAATCGACTCTATTTAGCCACGGTCAGACGGTTTGAAAGAATTATACGGCGACTCAGAACGAATAATCGTCGTTGCTCGACGAGTCAGTTCGTCCTTCTTTTGTCTTTAAACATCGCGGAAGAAAAATCGTGGCAGAAAAAAAGTTCCGGTCCCATAGTGGCGATTTCTACGGCGACTCGCAACGGATTAGCATTCGTGGAGAAAATCGCTCGAGTCGTCGCGAGCCGTTGTAATTCGTTCTACAAACCATTGCGAATCGCGAAGAACGCCGTGACTCGTGACTGCTCATCGTTGTTATTCGTTGTGAGTCGTATCACGTCGTCGCTAATCATGGGCGGCGGAACAGGGGTGGCAGGGGTGGCTATGCTACCCCAATATGTTTAAATAAGTAACATTTTATAATGCAATAATTGGGTGTAGTGCGCCCGAAAATATACTTGAGGGAACGTATTACGCTAGACTGGATCCTTCATTCTCCGATTCTATGTACGGTCATTGCATTGTTTGACTTGACACGATGAGAAGTAGAATTTACTTTTCATGTCAAGTCAATACTTGTGTATGCCAATAAGAAAAACCAACAGGAAATTCGATAACAAATATACGGAAAAGGCCGGTCGTGTACAGTATACAATGGCAGCACGCGTAGTTTTTTTTTCTTCTTTTTTTCCGGCGTGCAGCGCAGCGCAGCCCACGTGTACGTGAAAACTAAACACACAGTTCAGCGACGTAACTTCGATTTGTACACTTCGTAATCTCATATCCTGAGGCTCGGGTAAGCCAACTTCGAGTTTACAAAATTATTCCAATTATACCTTTTCAACATGAAAGGCCCTTTTGATATCTGTTGATAGTGGTGTATAATAACATTCATAATAATACATTATTGATACTAGATTAGGTAAAGTACGTATGTTCTGTGTTCTTTGTTAATTGAGCCATTTTAGAACAAATCTTGTGCAGATGCACCACACAACTTGCCACCAAATCCCAAGACAAGCTTCAATAAGACCATATCCATCTCAGTGCCTGGCCTTAGACCCTGTTAACAAATGGCAATTTTCCGATGTGAAATTGCTAGAATTTTCGAGCTCGCTCCGCTCGCTCGCATACATAATATTTCACAACCTCGATCGGGTGTTTATAAATTACCCTTCATAACGCCATATCATAAGACATAAAAACGAATATACCATACAATAATATTGAAACAAATGGCAATTTTCCGATGTGAAAATGCTACAATTTTCAAGCTCGCTCCGCTCGCGATCGCGATCGCATACATAATATTTCACAACCTCGGGTGTTTACTTATTACCCTTCAAAACGCAATATCATAAGACATAACACGAATATACCCATACAATAATATTGAAACAAATGGCATTTTTCCGATGTGAAATTGCTAAAAAGTTTAAGTTTTCAAGCTCGCTCCGCTCGCATTATTCATATTTATGCAAATTACCTTAAAATAATTAAAGACTATTCACTATTTTTCTATCATTTGCAAACTTGAGAATTTCAACTCCGATATGCTCCATTCTAGTGTAAAACTTGCCAAAGTTCCCTGGTGTGGGAGGGGGGACACCCCCCTCCCAAACCTTCCCCCCCCCCCCCCCGCTCGGTCGCTTCGCTCCCGCGCTCGGGCGTTTCGCGCCCTCAAAGTATACACCTTTGCCCCCCCTAAGAAAATACCCTGGCGCCGCCCCTGCATCTCCCGATTCTGCATGTGGAGCCCTATGTACCTAACCTGCAGATGCGTGACCCGGAAGTTTGGAACGGTAATTACGCGCATGCGCAGATTTTAATTACGAACTGGCTTATTGGTTACTAAAAATATTTGCCACCCCAATAAAAAAACAACTTCCGCCGCCATGCTAATGACCCAGTGCATACACCTGTAAAGACTCCCGTTAGAGCCACGTGTTGGAATTCATCGGGCAATGTCGGGGCTATATTGTGTCTAAACCGTATCAATATGTGGCAGTTCATGTTTTTTCCCTATCACGAAAGGGAAAAAAAAGGACGAACTGATTCGTCGAGCAACGACGAAGAACGACTATTCGTTCTGAGTCGCCGTACAATTCATCTAAATCCGTTGTTAAACCGTGGCTGAATCATGCCGATTCGTTCTAGTAAGTCGTTGCGAGTCGCTGTGAAAACTGTGGGACTGGGCCTTAAATTAATCCATGGTCATATCTTCAAATATTACAGAAAATTATCAAAACGATACAAATGTTTTGACTTCAGTAAGAACCTGGTCTAATGTGAGGGAAAGTATAGTAATGAATTATCAGTTATTTTCAAATACTTGTACATTGTCCAGAAAGGAACATTCTGGAACAAGTGGATATGTTGACATAATGACAAAATGACAAAGGGTTGATAAACTTTGTGTTATGTTATGATGCTCGAAATTAACTTTTTTTTGCTGGTGGACCGGTCGGGCCAGTAAAATTTTGGTGGCCCGAAACCAAAATCTACTGGCCCGAACAAAATAAAGAAAAACAAAAGTAAAATTACTACAACAACATAGTTTCCGGGTACTAGGCTAGGCAATACTTTTTCTTTTCATTCCCCTATGTTTTTTTGCAAGATGAATTAAATAAAAATGAATTAGGATGAATGTGTGTGTGTCAGGTCTTTTTATTCATTATCTTCATCTTTGTTGGAAGCACCTCCTTGGGTATATTCAAGCAGGAGGTGGCACAAGTCAGGCTCCGCTGAGCCTAGCGATAGTACGATAATACGCCAACGGCGGTCTGTACTTAAATTGGAAGAAGAAGAAGAAGAAGAAACATCACAGCGATCGAATACACATATGATTGACAATTTCACTTCAAAAGAGTCACAGTCATAGCCGCCCATAGGCATAGGTTTTGTGACAAAACAAAAATGGTAGAAGAGGACAAATTCAACGTTATTTGACCTCAAAATTCTCTGCAATGTTGTCTGAAAATCTTAGTCAAATGCCATATTTTAAACTGTGGTGTTTTATTGATCAAACAAACATCGGATTCTTCGTAAACAATATTACAGCTCGCCATCGGCTGCACAGACAAGACACAACTCACACTCACAGTCACATGCACAGTCAATCGATATACGGCTACGCTGCACTGCATGAACAAATTTGATTATTTGGAAATATGCTCTCACATTTCAGACATTTAACCTTACTTTTTTTGTAGATTAATGTTTGAAAAGCTCATGAAAATGAAATATTTTCAAATTGTGGAGTTTTATTCTTGTCAAAACAACAATGATGGTCTTTGACAATTATACACCGCTGGCCGTCTCCGATCATCCGAGTCGAGTTCCATTCACAACATGGGATGCTCCATTCGCAAGGCGGGGGTGGGGTAATCACAATGGAAAACAATACAAATTAAACTTTTACAAATCGGACAACATTTCTCTAAATTTATTTCCGCAAGTATAGCAAATATTGATATTTCCCATCATTTATTCAAGTTTTATATACAAACTAAATTGATAATAGAATTAATTTGATATCCTTCTACCTATCCCAAGTGGAACATGATGTACAACTATAAAGCCCTCTGCCGACAGAGCTGCCGACTCGACCCGATCCGACTGGTTTCAATTAGGCTAGAGTCGGGCCCGGTCAGTCTGTTTTGAATCGGCCCCAACTGGCATCCGAATGTCTCTCGACTGGCAAAATGTGTGTCGCGAAATGAGCCGATCCGAATGAAAACCAGTCGAATCGGGTCGAGTCGGCTCTGTCTGCAGAGGGCTTTATGCATGGGGGATCGGATGGGGGGGGGGGGGGGGGGGGAGGGGCAGAAACAATGCTTTTACAATTTGCGCTGTGCGACATTATATTTCTGAGCTATCGGCAGAAGAAAAAATATCGCGCTGAAACTGTTCATTATTGACCTGTCTTTCCTCTCTTTTTAAACCACAAATCATGTATTTTCTATGAGGTATAAAATTTGCAATAAGTACCATAATATTGTGCACAATTGTTTCAACATTTGGTGGCCCGATCGGGCCAGCAAACATTGGAAATATTAGTTTTTACTGGCCCGACAGCAATTTTTGGTGGCCCCGGGCCATCGGGCCTGTGCTAATGTCGAGCCACTGAGTGATGTGTGACAATTCCACGCCATAAGGCCATTAATTAGCAAAAATGCACAGTGATATTTGGTACGTATATATTGCCATAACATTCTACACAGTAGAAATTATTCCAAAGAGAATATGAAATACATTTCAATCATAAATATCTATATTATGATAGAGAATTTCTGAAAACTTAAACTGTCCCATGATTATACGAATAATCAGGAGGTATGTGAGAAAGTTTGTGTCCACTACATGAGCCTAATGGAATTATAATGTTTATCTTTGTTTATATTTGTGTTAGAACATCCATATGCTGGAGTCATAACAACGGAAATTGCGCAAGTACGAATACGTTTTGACGTACCAGATGGAACTTGCACCGACGGCTGGGACGTACATGATGCAGATACTATATGCAGAGAGGCCGGGTTTCCCGGGGCATACAGCTCATCTGTCGACATAGCAACTCAAGGACACACCCTTACTACTGGCAATGTGATCGCATGCGACGAATGTAATGCAACATTTTAATAATTACGAACCATATTTACATTATATTTAACAAAACAGTTTAATAAGGTGAAAGTGATTAAGAGTGATTGAGAGGTTTGACATCTGACGGTGGTCATATATTGACTTCTTTGTAAAACAAAAATCCCTTTTTACTATGAATTATTTGATAATATAATGATGTAATTTATTTTGTCAAGGCAATTAAATGGCAAAAACATATTTTTTTTAACAACCTAGGAAACAAATCAAGGAGATAGTTCACATACTGTATATGTACACGTAAGGTTTATATAAATGTTATACTCGTTATAACTAATATCTATTTTTTATTTTTTATTTTTAGTATACCATTTTTTATTTAAATTTGTTCTCATTTGCCATCTTTATGTCCCTCTTAATGGAAACAAATAATGTAATATTCTAATATAAAATAACGATTCTTTCTCCAGGGAATTTTCGTCTTCAGGATTGCAAAAGAATTCCAAGAAACTGCACAACATTTACATTGGCATTTATTGTATGCAAAAGTAAGTTCACCTTATTAAAGCACGAAATATAATTTAACCAATCAATTTCAAAATTTGTCATTGTAATACTCTTTTAAAATATGTTTGCCCAAAAGTAATCAAGACTACTATAACCGCGATGTTTCCATATTATATTAGTTGAACAGTATACTGTTTTCATGATATCTCCGCAACGAAGTTGCCGGTATTAGACCAGTGCAATGCATGACATTTACTACCTTGTCTCTGCACGGTAATTTGACTTTCTAATCTCGACAAGCTCTGCTTTTATTTATATCTTAACTGAAACATTCTTGCCACTACCGGAAATTGAAAGGGTGCAACACAGAGTCGAGCACTGCCACCCCTGCCTCTGCAGGCTCAACCACCTGTAATATAGGTTTTCCCGCTCAATTTCGCGATTGTGTCAATCGAATTGATAATAGGAGCAAACGAATTCGCGCGGTTTGAGATCGCCGTACCAAAGCATCATTCGAATTCATTAATAGTCATTCAAAATCACGCCCGGAGCAAGTGAATTCGCACAAAGAGCATACCTTTTCATCAATGGTCATTGAAATTGGCACGTAGATTACGTAGACGTCCCTTCAGTCAATCGAATTCGTGAAAGGGCAGGCAATTTTCAAATTACTGCTTTCGATTTAAGAAATGTAAAGATAGATCAGCAATAAATTGGCTAAAAGCAGTGGCGTTTGTATTCCGGTAAACTTAAGTCATATTCAGACGAAGCATGTTATATTTGGGAAAAATCAAGTCATAAATTATTCGTGAAATTTATACAAAGAATATAAGTTTTGCTTGTCAGGTGAGAATGAGAAAAATGGAATTCGGGGGAAAGGACCCTGGCCCTCTAGAAATAAAATAAAATGCTAATAAGCTTCATGCATATCTTTGTTTTTTAAAGATTCCGCTTTGGCTTATGAAGTATTGTTCGTCAACTTATTGGGGGAGGGGAGGGGTGAAGGGCCTAGGCCGCCTAGCTCCGTGCTAAAGCGTATATCAATGTTCCTTACACAATTGTTTTAAAGCTAAGTGGGGATGTAGATGACATTACAATTGTGAAAATCTTGATGATAGCAAAATATGTAAATACATAATTTTGTAAAAATGTTCAAACGCAACTAACCGCACAATGTCCTTTCCAGGGCAAAAGTAAAACATTATTGTTCTCAGTTTCGTGTGTCATATCATATATATGCATACAATTAAAACAGGAGGAAGACTTGTATGTATATTTACGACGACTGAGAAATGCATACATATGTGTGTCTCCCATGAAAGTCCAAGGCCCCGAAAGTGCCCCCCCCCCCCCCCCACATGTACACAAATGTACACACATTGGGCCGTATGCATAAAAACAAGCAATTGCTTGTGCTAGCCTTTTGCTTGAATCGGTATGCATGAAAACAAGCAATTGCTTGCAAGCAAAAGCTTTTGCTTACAAGCACAAGCAATTGCTCACTGCTCGTAAGCAATTGCTTACCAAACAAGCAATTGCTTGAAACCGTATGCAGAACACGAACCTTTTACTTGTCTTGATAAGCAATTGCTTGCGTTTTTTCAAGCACATCCAGACCAGCTTGAGCTCTTGCTTATGCGGCGTTCCCACTGTCGTGCGACTGGCCACGATTGGCCATTTGTAGCTGATCGTGGAACTTCTCTGAAATTTCAGGTTTAGATACGAGGTGATGCGAGTCGATACGTTCTGGTGCGATCTGGTGCGCTTGGATGCGATATGGTCACGATTGGTCAATTTCAGGTGCCACGATCTGTCACGATCTGGTCTCCCGTTCAGATACGATCATATACGTTCCGATAGGATTCTCCCGATTGAGTCCACGATTGGGTCTCGATGTGACACGATCATCACGATCGGGGTCCCCGATTTGGGACGATCGGGTACGTGCAGATACGTTCGGATACCTTCCGATACGTTCATCACGAAACGATGCGCTCTGTTGCGATATGATACGATTGTGGTCGCGATGTCTTTCACGATGAGGATCGAGAGTGATCACGATTTGAGCTACGATTGGACTCCGACGGATATATATACAGCCCGACTGACCATGGACTTAATTGTTTCTTGAACAATTCTACAGAGTGAATACTATAACCCACAGTTATTGATGATGGCAGAAGTTGAGGATGATGACAACGTGACATTTGCAGTATAGTAATACTGCAAATGTCACGTTGTCATCATCCTCAACACTGCAAATATCACGTTGTCATCATCCACAACACTGCAAATGTCACGTTGTCATCATCCTCAACACTGCAAATGTCACAATGTCATCATCCTCAACACTGAAAATGTCACGTTGTCATCATCCTCAACTTCTGCCATGCTTACATTATCACCAGAGAGGAAGAAGACGAGCATCAGCCAGACCCGCCACAACCCAACCACAAAGGGCCAAGAGAGCTGCAGTCAGGCAGTGCTGATTGCGACCATGGCTCTTAGAGGAGAGGAGAGGAGACAACAGCTTGGCCAGTTCTCCAGCCTCATAGACACCCAATTGTGGCTGGAAGATCCAGTAGCGTTCCAAAAATACACCAGGTTAACACCACAGCTCTTCGGTGAAGTCTCGGTGAAGTTCCAGGAAACCCCTCTCACCTGGACTGACTGGCAGTGACATTGATTCACCTTGTCACTGGAAACAACTATCGGTCCCTTGCGTATGCCCTCAGGTGTGAAGTGTCCAGTATCTCAGAGATAGTTCCAGAAGTGTGCCAGACAATTGTGCAAGCGTACAAAGATGATGTGTTTAGCCTACCTGTGGCCCCCGAAGCCTGGACAGCCGTAGCTAAGAGCAGAGATGGAACATGCCCCACGCCATTGGAGCCCTGGATGGCAAACACATTGCTATCAAGAAGCCACACCACACTGGCAGTCTGTACTACAATTACAAAGGCCTTTTCTGATACCAATCCTAGCGATGGTGGATGCAGATTGCAAGTTTGGTGGAAAATGACATATATTTGGTGACTCTGAGCTGTTCAACAGCCTGGAAGAGGAAGCCCTAGGACTCCCCCACCCTGCCCTCTGACTGCAAGCCCTGATGACCACCAAGACATGCTCTTCTCCATCCTGGGGGAAAACGCCTTCGCACTCAGGAACTATACCTCATGACGCCATGCGGCACTTGTTGCTGCTGCTGCAAAGGAGGCCACGTTTCTGGCATCCACCGTCTCAGTGTAAGGGATCAAAAAGGAAAACTTATCCTACACCCACTTCTCGGTGCTGTTCATGTCAGTAATGACATCTCCTCTTGACCCACTCTTCTTGGCGCGTTTCTTCAGCCGGCCTATCATGGTCCTCAGGTTTGTGTACCATGTTTTAAGTTGCGCTACAGTAGTGTCTATCGTGGCAGCCCAGAGATCCCCCTTCTGGGTGACATCTTTGAAACCCGCAAGGAGTTTGCTGTAGAGAACCTCATTTTTATGAGGAACTCGATGATCTCCACTTTTTGCTTTTCAGTCAGTGAAGTCAGGTACTGTTTTTTCTTTCTCTTTGCTTTCTGGGTGGGGGTGGTCTCCTCATCCTCCTCTGGTTCTGCCTCTGGCTGGACTGGGTCAGGCTCAGGGGGTGTGATAGTCTGGCCCTTTCCCTTCTTGCGTCTTGTACCCTTGGGTGGCATCTCTTAAAGGCTTCAAAATTACAAGCAAGTGCAAGTTGACAGTGACGATGTGCTCGCATTCATTCTTGTCCGGTATATATGGGCGCGAAATCTCATAACAGATCGTGAACGTACGTGGAAAGCGTGACTAATCGTATCTACTCGCATTTACTCGTATCTACTCGCATTTACTCGTATCTACCTGTATCAACTCGTATCTGCTCGTGAGTCATTCGTGTTAGGTCGTGAACAATGGTACCCGACAGAGCGCCATAGATCGTAACAGATCGTGGGAGATCGCATCACATCTTAACGGAGCGTGGTGTCCAAGGTTGATCCCGATCACCACGATTTGGAAGCACGATTAGATGCGCTTTGTTACGATCCAATACGATCCAATACGATCCAATACGATCCGATGCGATGATTAAGATTGATAATTAATCGTGTTGATCGTAGAAATTTTTTGAACCGTTCCAAAAAATTTTCTACGATCAACACGATTGCCACGACTGACCTTACGATCTGATAATATCTGATACGATCATCACGATTACTTCACGATCAGATACGAATGGCCAATCGTGGCGATCGTAACTAATCGCACGACAGTGGGAACGCCGCATTACTCAGGGCATTCGCGTTTAAGGATCAAATTTTCATACCGTTTCAGGATGATTACGAGCTCCTTATTCCAGAGGTTATGTTGTGATTTCATATTTAATAAAAATGTATGTTATTTTAGACTTTTTACGGCAATTTTCGTCCATCGATGTACACAGAAACCCCCCGTAATGCTCTGTGCTGTTTCCCCCCTATTTGCGTAATGCGGCGTTCCCACTGTCGTGCGATCAGTTACGAACGCCACGATTGGCCATTCGTAGCTGATCGTGGAACTTCTCTGAAGTTTCAGGTTTGGATACGAGTTGATGCGAGTCGTTACGTTCTGGTGCGATGTGGTGCGCTTGGATGCGATATGGTCACGATTGGTCAATTTCAGGTGACACGATCTGTCACGATCTGGTCTCCCGTTCAGATACGATCATATACGTTCCGATAGGATTGTCCCGATTGAGACCACAGTTGGGTCTCGATGTGACACGATCATCACGATCGGGGTCCCCGATTTGGGACGATCAGGTACGTGCAGATACGTTCGGATACCTTCCGATACGATCATCACGAAACGATGCGCTCTGTAGCGATAGGATACGATTGTGGTCGGGATGTCTGTCACGATGAGGAACGAGAGTGATCACGATTTGAGCTACGATTGGACTCCGACGTATATATATACAGCCCGACTGACCATGGACTTAATTGTTTCTTGAACAATTCTACAGAGTGAATACTACAACCCACAAGTATTGATGATGGTAGAAGTTGAGGATGATGACAACGTGACATTTGCAGTATAGTAATACTGCAAATGTCACGTTGTCATCATCCTCAACACTGCAAATGTCACGTTGTCATCATCCTCAACACTGAAAATGTCACGTTGCCACCATCCTCAACACTGAAAATGTCACGTTGTCATCATCTTCAACTTCTGCCATGCTTACATTATCGTATGTTTACATTATCGCCAGAGAGGAAGAAGACGAGCAGCAAACAGACCCGCCACAACCCAACCACAAAGGGCCAAGAGAGCTGCAGTCAGGCAGTGCTGATTGCGACCATGGCTAACAAAGGAGAGGAGAGGAGACAACAGCTTGGCCAGTTCTCCAGCCTCATAGACACACAATTGAGTCTGGAAGATCCAATAGCGTTCCAAAAACACACAAGGTTAACACCACAGCTCTTCGGTGAAGTCTCGGTGAAGTTCCAGGCAGCCCCTCTCACCTAGACTGACTGGCAGTGGCATTGAGTCATCTTGTCACTGGAAACAACTATCGGTCCCTTGCGTATGCCTTCCGGTGTGAAGTGTCCAGTATCTCAGAGATAGTTCCAGAAGTGTGCCAGACAATTGTGCAAGCGTACAAAGATGATGTGTTTAGCCTACCTGTGGCCCCCGAAGCCTGCATGGACAGCCGTAGCTAAGAGCAGATATGGAACATCCCCCACGCCCTTGGAGCCCTGTGTGGCAAACACATTGCTTTCAAGAAGCCACACCACACTGGCAGTCTGTATTACAATTACAAAGGCCTTTTCTGATACCAATCCTAGCGATGGTGGATGTAGATTGCAAGTTTGTGTGGATCGAGCTTGGTGGAAAATTACCCAAGTCAGATGCTCATAGATTTGGTGACACTGAGCTGTTCAACAGCCTGGAAGAGGAAGCCCTAGGACTCCCCCACCCTGCCCTCTGACTTTAAGCCCTAATGACCACCAAGATATGCCTTTCTCCATTCTGGGGGATGACGCCTTCGCACTCAGGAACTACCTCATGACGCCATGCGGCACTTGTTGTTGCTGCTGCTGCAAAGGAGGTCACATTTCTGGCATCCACCGTCTCAGTGTGAGGGATCAAACGGGAGAACTTATTCTATACCCACTTCTCGGTGCTGTTCATGTCAGTAATGACATCTCCTCTTGACCCACTCTTCTTGGTGCGTTTCTTCAGCCGGCCTATCATGGTCCTCAGGCTTGTGTACCATGTTTTAAGTTGCGCCACATTAGTGTCTATCGTGGCTGCCTGTGCAGCCCAGAGATCCTCCTTCTGGGTGACAACTTTTAAACCCGCAGGGAGTTTGCTGTAGAGAATCTCATTTTTCATGAGGGACTCGATGATCTCCTCTTTTTGCTTTTCAGTGAAGTCAGGTACTGTTTTTTTTTTTCTCTTTGCTTTCTGGGTGGGGGTGGTCTCCTCATCCTCCTCTGGTGCTGCCTCTGGCTGGACTGGTTCAGGTTCAGGGGGTGTGATAGTCTGGCCCTTTCCCTTCTTGCGTCTTGTACCCTTGCGTGTCATCTCTCAAAGGCTTCAAAGGTACAAGCAAGTGCAAGTTGATAGTGACGATGTGCTCGCATTCAATCCTGTCCGGTATATATGGGCGCAAAATCTCATAACAGATCGTGAACGTACTTGGAAAGCGTGACTTATCGTATCTACTCGTAATTACTCGCATCTACCTGTATCAACTCGTATCTGCTCGTGAGTCATTCGTGTTAGGTCGTGAACAATATGGTACCCGACAGAGCGCCATAGATCGTAACAGATCGTGGGAGATCGCATCACATCTTAACAGAGCGGGGTGTCCAAGGTTGAACCCGATCACCACGATTTGGAAGCACGATTAGATGCGCTTTGTTACGATCTAATACGATCTAATACGATCCGATGCGATGATTACGATTGATAATTAATCGTGTTGATCGTAGAAATTTTTTGAACCGTTCCAAAAATGTCCTACGATCAACACGATTGCCACGACTGACCTTACGATCTGATAATATATGATACGATCATCACGATTACTTCACGCTCAGATACGAATGGCCAATCGTGGTGATCGTAACTAATCGCACGACAGTGGGAACGCCGCATAAGCAAAATACTGCTGCCAGGTCGGGCACGAAGCGTTGTTGTTCTGCAGTGCGATGTTCGCACAACCGTAACGATCCTTTGTCCAACACGTAAGCAATTGCTTAGGCAGTGCAAGCAAAAGGTTTTAGCACAATCAAAATCTTGTGCATATGAATTCAAGCAATTGCTTGAACTTGACCTTTTGCTTGACAAGCTCTTGCTTGTGCTTAAAGCAATTGCTTATAAGCAATTGCTTGTTTTTATGCATACGGCCCATTGTATATACATGTACACAGCATCCGCGTTATCTAAAACGAATGACAAAATGTTACAATTGCTTGCCCCGAAATGAAATCGAATGCTCCAAACGTGCTCATCAGGCATGACCGGCCATGCCGCGTTAAATTGTATGAACCAAGTTTACATTTGGCTCCACATTCGCGAAATCGATTGCCCATAAATGAACTTCTGTGTCTATTCACCAAAGCTTATGCGTATGCATGAATTCGCTTGCACTTATTCGGAATTAGAAAAACCGATACCAACGATACTGCGGCAACGCGCTAATTCGAATGACCCTAAATGAATTCGATTGAAAAAAGTGCAACATTGAGCGGGAAAACCTATATGACATGCCTGATGATGCAGCTCGAGAGCAGACGCCTCATCAGCCTCTACAGTCACCAGCCTCTCTAGTAACGGAAGTCATGCAAGATCTGTTTTTAAATCCTGCTGTTCAAGAACAAATTCAAGAGATGGTCAAATCCATGGTTAAGAAGATAGTCGACACAACCTATCAACAACTTCTGGAATGCACCGAGCAGAACCGGTGTGCTATTCATGACCTAGCAGTCAAGACGGAGGAGCAACAGAATGAACTGAAGATCTTACACAAGCAGATGGAGACACAGCAGGGACAGCTCGAGACCCTGAGAAGGTGCAACAACGTTCTTGAGCAGTATTCACGGCGCAACTGTTTGAGAATTTTCGGTGTGGAGGAGCAGCGAAACGAGGATCCTGATCAGCTCTCAATTGATGTTTGCAAGAACCGGCTTCAGCTGAACGTCTTACCTGCTGACATCGAGCGCTGTCACCGGATTGGAAAGGTGACACCAGGAACGCATCGCGCGCTGATTGTGAAGTTCTGCAGCTATCGTGTTCGGAAGGAGGTCATCAAATCGCGCAGGAAGCTTAAAGGGGTTGTTCAGTTTTGGTAGAGAGGGCGCTGCACAACACAATTTTGTTGTGAGGTAATGAAAAATTTTTGTCGAATTTGAAAAAACATGCAATTTTAATGGCAGAATAAACTTTATTTGGTCAAAATCGGTTCAGAAATGGCTGAAATATTAATAAATATATCTGATCGTAATAAATTTTGGCCCCAAATATATTCGATTTAAAACAAAAATAAAAAATGCTTACACTTTTACAAAAATCATTATTTCAACAAAACATCACATGCACAATTTTGCATTAAATATGGTTGAAACCAATGCCTTTTTAGTGAGCGCCCTCTTGTGTTTTAATGGCTCTTTTTGAATGATAACAGGCTTTTTACTTAGTCGTTTGTAATTTTGTATACCTTTTGAGCATGGTGGAGTTATAACTATTAGTTTGTAATGTTACTGTGCAGGTTTTGGTAACTAAAGTTCAGCCTTACCAAAACTGTACTACCCCTTTAAGGGTACCGGCATATCGATCCAGGAAGACCTTACTGCCAAGAACCAAGCACTCTATCACAAAGTCTATACAAGCCCTAAACTTTAAGACATCAGTGTTTGGACTAGTGATGGAAGGATTTTCGCCCAGGTGAAAGCGACGGGAGGAAAGACTAGTACAATTGTAATCTCCTCTGAAGCCGATCTTGCCCGACTGAAATGATGACCTACATACATTCATGTCGCACATGTTTGCTTCATCTTTCTTGCCTTGCTTATTTTAGTATCAACCTGATCATACTTTCTATGGTTGTTTCTGGCAAGCATTCATTCTTCTTTTATTTAGAGTTTGAACTGTAAATTTACATCCTTTAAAAAAAATCAATTTAAGAACAATTTTTAATTACATAATATTAGTTTATTTACTTTTTCTCTTAACATTTTAAAAGTTAATTTGTACTGCATTATAAGCCTTCAGTTTTATAATTTGATTGTTGTTTTAATTGCTGTATACCGTAAACATTCGACCATAGGCGGTACAGGTTTAGAGGAGTATCAATAGCGCCAGCCGCTGATCCACAAGGATCCAGTATAATGAATATGTATCTAGCCTCCTGTAGCCTATCCGATATGCGTCGGGCTTTCTAGCAAGTACTAATCGCGTTATGTGGACGGAACCACCGATGTCCGAACCCTATCCCAACGCCTATCATCACTCGTTTACTCAAACAGTTAAGTTTCTTTTATTTACTTTGTTCGCTGTGCGCTGTGCGTACAATTTCTACGAACCCCCTGCGAAGCTCTTTCATGAATATTTATGTGACATGGACCAAAATAGGCCAATGAGCGATGAGGCTGTAACGTCATATGAACTATATGCATGCATGCAGTGGCCAGAGTTACACACAGCATGCACAGTACAGTGCGCTTTGTACACGCGCTGTGCGCTGTCAGAGCCGTATTTGTGTGTATGTGTTTGTGTGTGTGTTTGTGTGTGTGTGTGTGTGTGTGTGTGTGTGTGTGTGTGTGTGTGTGTGCGTGTGTGTGTGTGTGTGTGTGTGTGTGTGTGTGTGTGTGTGTGTGTATACGTGTATGTGTCTGTGTATTGATCATGTGTGCGTCGGTGTATATGAACCCACAACATGTGTAGAGGCATTGCTTCATATGCACGGGTACACATCATAGGGTACAGCTGCAAAGCGCCCGTTGTTTGAGTTGGCCAAAATCTGTTTATATACGGCGCGGCTCTGTGGCCGAGTTCACCTGCAAGGCTTATGAATAATGCATGAAAATACACTCGTCACACATACAATAAACATATATGAATAATGATGAGTAAATGACTGATGATAGGCGGATGCGCTCCGCGCATCGGGTTCGAGAACACCGGTTTTCCGTCTCCATATTAATCACAATCTAATCACAATAGCATCACACGGTTGAATAGAATACCAACTCACACAACTTCAATTACAATAGCTGTTGCTATGTCAGAAGAAAAGCACTGTCTAAGCTATTGCATGGAGGTATGCAGGGCATGCTTTTGTGTGGATGTTCTTTTTGTACTTTCATCTTTTGTTAATCTCATGGTAGCTGACCAGTGATTGACAAATGATGTCACTGCAGGTCAACAATAGAATTTGCTCTGGAGGGTTGTTTAGGAGGTGGGGCTTAGCAACATGAAGACAAATAAATGATAAAATGTTTAAAAATATACAAAACATATTTGGGTCAAACCGTTTACAAATATTGAATGTGTACACTAATACAGATGAAAAGAGGTCAACATGCATTTGGGTTGCAGGGCCCCTTTAAGTAACGTTCACCTTTTCTCATCTTTGCGTGATTATGCTATCATGAATATTCATTAAGACCGGCTCGAAGATCGTTGACAAAGGGCTAAATACATATTCATTATACTGGATCCTTGTGGATGCGGCTGGCGCTATTGATAATACATGTTAATACTGTGAGAAAGTAGCTCCTATGGGCGAATGTTTACGGTATTGTCTACATTGTACTATTTTATCTTTTTCTTACACTGCCTGTTGCAATGTTATAAATACAAGCTCTTTCCATATGTATATACTGCCTTCTTTGCAAAATGTGTTTTTATATTTAATATCCATATATTTATGGGGCCTCTTTACAATGTCCCTTGCCACTGTCGTTTATGTACTTACTTTAGAGTATTATTATAATTTATTTTTGTACAATTCTTAATCAGTTATTATGAGTTTTATATTTGATATTGATAATATAGTAGTAGATAGAGATACTACATTGCAGAATGAAATTGAAAATGATTCTATGTACATGTATGTTACACCTGATGATTTCTCAAGTTTATTCTCCAATACAACTTTCAGAAATTCACTCTCTGTCTTACATATAAATTGCCCTAATTTACCTAAACATTATGATGATGTGCGAAGTTTATTGTTATCTTTAAATTATTCTATTGATGTTTTAGCTTTCAGTGAAACATGGCTTGATGGTAATGTTAGAAAAGATATTTGTTTTACAGGATATAATATGGAGAATAATGCTCGAAAAGATAGAAAAGGTGGAGGTGTTTCAATTGCAATTAAAAATCACTTAAAATATATAATGCGTAAGGATATTTCCGCATTTAATAATTCCTGTGAAAATATTTTTATTGAAATTTTAAAACCAGGAAAAAATATTGTTGAAAAATGCATTTATTTTCGCCTTTTGAATTTCTTGGATGAACACAACATTTTATCTCCTAAACAGTTTGGCTTTAGAGCAAATCACTTAACTTCACATGCTCTTTTAAATGTTTAAACTCATGTCTCAAAAGCAATTGAAAATATTGAGATTATTGTTGGTATCTTTTTAGACTTTCAAAAGGCGTTTGATTCTATAAGTCATGATATACTTCTTGCGAAATTGAATCATTATGGTATGCGTGGTATAATAACACTGGCCTTATTTCAAAGCTATTTGAGTGATCGCAAACAATTTACTGTTTTTAATCTCCATAATTATTGCCAACAATCAGTTTGTTGTGGCGTACCACAGGGATCGATTTTAGGTCCACTTTTATTTTTGATATATATTAATTACTTACACATAGTATCCAATTATTTGAATTTTGTAATATTTGCAGATGATACAAACATTTTTTATAAACATAAAAATGCTGATTCCTTGACTCAGATTTTAAATGTTGAATTAAAAAAAGTTAATGAATGGATAAAAGCAAACAAATTGCAATTGAATTATGATAAAACTCACATTATGGTATTTAATGAAGGTGGGGCTAATATGAATAAAAATCAAATATGTATAAATGAAAATATAATAAAGCATGTTGACACGACTAAGTTTTTAGGTGTTACTATTGATAGAGACTTAAAGTGGAAGAATCATGTGTACGATATCTTACGCAAATCATATAAGATGATAGGAGTCATGAGTAAATTGAAAGATACTTTACCACAGAATGTTCTATTATTATTATGTAATTCTATGATCATGATGATATTACCCTACTTGTCTTATTGTAACATAATATGGGGATCCTGCAATAAATACTTACTTGATCGTATTTTACTCTTACAGAGAAGGGCAGTTCGTATTATTTGTCATAAGCCATTTTTAAGCCACTCAAAACCCCTATTTTTAATGTTGAAAATTGTACCCATTAATTTATTGTATGAATTTCAACTTTGTGTTTATGTACTCATTATGTACTCATAGTGATGTTCACTACTATAATACTAGAACTGCTTCAGATATTCGTGCAATATATAGACGTAAATCTTTCTCAAACTCTATATTTTTATGCTAAGGTCTGTTATCATGGAATAGACTACGTATCGAAATTAAACAGTGTAAAACTTTAAGCAATTTTAAAAGAAAGCTTAAATTATACCTAATGCTACAAATTTAGATGCAACATAATTTGTTTTCTCCTCTCTTTCTTGTTTTAGTAAATTTGTACTAAATTGTTAGTAAGTTCCTTTTTGTTTGTTTTGTTTTTGTAATAGATTAATTTTGTTTGTCGTTGTATGTATACCATTTATTCCCTTGCCCGGAGGATTGTCTATTTATAAGTTCTTTGTAACTTCCAGATAATTCTTCCACTCTTCATATCTGTACTGTTATTGTTTTTCTTGTTTTATCCTGTTTTTGCAATGTACTTTATGTAATGTTATTTTGTATTATTGTAAACTTGTAAAAATGTATTCTATTGTTTTTATGAAAGTGGAAATAAAATTCAATTCAATTCAATTCAATTCAAATGATTTCAGGTTGTTCGTATATTATGTGCGTATATCCGTTCATACGTACGCGTTCGTATACGTCTCATTCTCGTTATCACGATATCTCAAGAACTAATCGACGTATTAGTTTATTGGTACCTGCTATTCCCATGAGGAGATAATGAACTTTTAAGATTTATAGTCATGCTGAGGTCAAGGGTCAATGGTCACAGGGTTTGAATTATGCGAAAATAGCTCGTAATCCCGATGTTTATGTAAAACCCATAACAGCGAAAAGGCTATACATATATACGTTACTTGATGGGCTAATATAATAAAATATAAGAATTGGGATTTGTGGCTCGTATATCCAAAAATATGATCGCGTCTACACTAATTACGTCACTTGAAGGGACAGTTCAGTTTTGGTTTAGAGACAAACTAAGTGTAAAATTGTAAAGAGCACACAATTTTAAAGACAAAATCCCCCTTTTTTTGTTAATGGTTCAGAAACGGCTCAAATATCCAGGAGTACGAGGGGCATAGAAAGGATTAAGATATGAGGACCAAATTTGGTCCATGAAGTCTTTTACATATCTTAATCCTAGCCTCCAAATGTCCTGGTCATACCAATCTTTATCCTTATTTTACATGTTCCTGAACTTTCTGTATCAGGTGTTTCTTGAAAAATGGACAAACTTGAGTATCAGGCTGTCATCAAGTAACTGCAGCTGAAAGGCATGACTCCAACTGAGATTCATAAGGACATGATGGACACATTAGGTGAACATGCCCCTTCATATGCCACAGTGAAACGATGGGTAAATGAACGTGGCAAAGACAATGTTGAAGATGAACCAAGGTCAGGGAGGCCGTTGACAGCAACAACTCCAGAGAACAGTGATCTCGGCCTTGACATGGTCATGGAGGATCGCCGCATCTCAACTTATCAGATTGCCAAGAGGTTGGGCATCTCACAAGAGCGAGCAGATCATATAATGAGAGATAAAGCACACCACATGCAGAATGTCAATAGAGAACTTGGCACTCTTTGAGGCTAACCCCATCCAATTTCTTGGAACGATTTGTGATTATGGATGAGACTTGGGTTCATCACTATCAGCCTGAGACCACGGAGCAGCCAAAACAATGCTCCAGTGCATTCATCAGTGGTGGCGATGGCAACCATTTGGGAATGTGGCTTCCAACTTGTTCCGCACCCACCATATTCACCTGTTTTTTCACATGTTTTTTAACTTGTTTTTGATGATCTCTCTATTGAATAATTAATTTAACCAAACATCACATTCACATTTTTGACCAACATTTTTGTAACACTTGAGGTGTCTAAAGGGCGCCCTATTGTGTTAACGGCTGCTTTTTAAATGAAAACATCCCAGTAACTTAACCATTTAGTTGTTTTCCAAGCATTCAATCGTTGAATTATAAATGTTATTGTTTTATGATAGCTTACAAATTTTAGTTAATACAATTATGTTTGACCAAAACTCTACTAAAATTCCTTTAAAAATGTTTTACGAATTCTTATTAAGCAAATCCTACTTTATTAACTTATGTATAGTGTTCTGTATAGAATGAAATATAATTTCTGGCTCTTTATTTGCCAGTTGGCTCAATCATTGAATGGACTGAAATCCACGTGTTGGTACAGGTATTTTGTAACTAGCGATAAGTGGAAATACTAACTGCCAATGTTATTTTACAATGAATACATCCTCTGCCCTTTACTCCGTTCACCCACAGGCCTGAGATTCAAGGGCTGCTACGATTTCGAAAACACATACCGAGATAAATTTTTGAATAGCTCACTGAACTACACACCAAATGAATGTTCACTTCATTGCATTAAAGTACATCACATTACGGACTCACAATATAGCATACTTCATGAAGATCAGAAGTGTTCCTGCTTCACGAAATCTATGATTCAACTTGCATCTATACCTCAAGATCATTCTCAGTGCCACCATGTCAGCAGACGAAGAAGGAAAAGAACCACAGCTTTTTGGGTTGCCGTGTATGACAGTAAGTAGACCTATGATATTTCAGTATCTTACTAACTTTCAAAATTACACTGGCGTATCGAGGAGGACAAGGGGAACAACCCCTTACTGACTTTGGAATAACTAAAGAACCCCTAAGCTACAATCTTCTCCATCCCCTACTCATAACCGGTCTTGATAAACATTCACTTGAATTGACTTTTGCTGATTCTCCAAGTTCCCAGAACATACTAGTTCTGGATTAGAGGGTGCTTCCAAAAATATCATTTGCGAGGAAGAGGAAAGTATGTGTAGGAATGAAAAGAGCGGAAACCTTTCAAAATGATAAAAAGAAAGAAAAAAGAACGTTAGTTTCGTTAAAATCATTAAATCAACATTACTTTTACAGCTTCTGTCGAATTATGTGGGAGTTACCCGACGCTAGATAACGGAGCTTGGGTCCCGGATGAAAGCGATTCGCGTTTTGGATCTACGATACGTGCAACCTGTGATAAAGGCTACACCCTTCAATCTACGAGCAACTTACTCACCTGTCAGATCGAATCATCAACTTCAATGCTACGGGCGGAATGGAAAGAGGAAGGAGAATTTCCTTCTTGTGTTCCCCTTTTAGAGGATCAGGAGTCAAGTACGTATCAATAATTGTTTACAATGAACAAACAACAATCTGTTGTGGCCAGGCCTCCAAGGGAGCGAGAGACCGAGCCTCCGGGGAGGGCGTGGGAGGGGTATTCTATCAACGGCATGAACCTTTTTGGAATGGTGGGTAATGAAAACAAAGCGATAAACCACATGGAAACTGAAAACGTGTCAATATTTCTAAACCGTACTAAATATAATAACTAATTTTCTATTTTGAGGGGGTGGGGGGGGGGGGGGGGGGGTCCATCTGTACGCCAGTGCTTTCACTAAACAACCCCACCGGGAGTTCTGACACCCTTATCATACTGTCTCATTTTATATGGAGAGCGATGCACAAAATGCATTCATCATTTTTTAAATGTTCAGTCCAGGCTTTACGGATTATACCAGTGATCATTTATAATAACTAAGATAATATAGTATAAGCAACACTGTTTTATAATAATATTATTTGTGATAAATACACAAACACATTTACATGTTACTAATTATCAGTCGGTATAACGATACCATTAATAATAGTTATGATAATTACATAATGTAAATACATTAATGTAAACAAACCCCAAATTTAGTTTACTTTCACTTCGTATTTTGTACTAATGAAATTTCCTTGTAACTGTTTTGTCTAGGTTCTCGGCCCGGATCAGAATCAACTGTCAATGGTAAATTTTAATGTGTATTTAAAAAAAAAAAAAAATTGTATTACTAATATCATGTTGCAGGAGGAAGTGTTTTTAGATGCTCGATGACAAATTTAACCTTTTCCATGACCATTACTTATATAATTGACTTTTAGTCTACTGATGCAGTTATTCGTTTTTACACTTTGTATACATTTTATTAAACTGAACTTATGATAATCAAATAAGTATTTTATATGTTATTATTCAAAATGTAGTAAAAATACCAGTGATGAGTTCCATAACCATTTCAAGCTACGACGAAACGACGATAAATCTACCGTAGTTTCGTAACAATCCAACCGCACAACTCGTATAGAATAGTTTGTATGCTCCTTATTACCTAGTAATATAAAGACCCACGATATATTTGTATATGTAATAAACACGCACGATCTATATATATATATGCACTTTTATTTAAACAGGTATAACATCCCCAAAATCAACTGAGATACCATTTCAAGGTAAACTACACGATGGTTTCTTATTATCATCAATGGATACCTGAATGATTGATTACCCTTCACTATACATACAAGTTTTGGAAAATAATAATTATGTTCCACATTATTGTTCAATCACTAGGATTAGAAATGCCAGTCGCACAACATATTTAACAACGGACAGTCTTTCAGGATGAGAATGATATATGCTATGATAATTAATAATAATTGCTCACACCTAGCTCTTTTGACTAATTTTATTTGACATTTATTGAATAAATTATCATTATTGGTCACTTAAGCCCGGACGAAGATCCTGCTCGGATTGAAAGCTACGCTCATACTGACTCTCATTATTATTTTAGCAAATGACATTATTATTTAATCATTATCACGTGTCTGTCGTGACGTTTTTTATTCATACGTTTTCTTTTAATTCAAAGTAAACGAAGGTAATAATTTGTTATGGATATATGTTCTACAGTATTACCTTTAATCATTATTGTTTCATAACAGGCTCAGGCAGACTGATTCCGATAGTCACTATGGCAGTCCTAATAACCATCTGTGTTATATGTGTTTTCTTCGCAATTGTCATGCGACGAAAAAGGTAACTGTTCATTTTAGTTGCACCAATTCTACACCATCTGTAATATACATGATTTAGTTTCTATCACATTACCTAAAAATCGCACGAATCACATTTTTGGTTAGTTTAAATTTAAATTTTCTCGGATTAAAAATAAAAACATTTTTGGCATGGAACTATGCCGTGTAATGATTTACTTAAACACTGTACTAATATTTGTTACGGACTTCATTATTTTGCCACAATGTAAACACCAATGTCACGATTCACAATTATTAAAAAAATTGTCCTCTCACATATTTTGTTATGAATATGTTCAATTTAATCATGGTTTCAATGAATATTGAGAGAATTGTCAAAAATGTATCATATTAATCGAAAAACATGTTTGATGACGCCATACGTAATTGAATCATATGACCAAAATATATGCACCATAAAAGCACATATGAAACTGCATTACTAACTTATCTAACCAGCACTTTTGACTAACTATCACAACCCGCTTGTTTGTATTTCCCAGGATATGGATGTCTTGTCACAAAGCACATAACTCGCACAAAAAGGGGATAACACCATCAAATTCCATTTTGGCACTCCTAGGCAAGTATTTTACAAAAATATATTCTGAAAAATGGGTGTGATTCTGTACTTTTTAACCGTTGCATGACCAGAGTCATCCAGAGGAAGGAAAGTTGAGGATATAAAGAAAACCTAGGATCAAATGGTAATACTGAGTGATTGGTAAACCGTATAGTATACAACTAACGAATGGGCTTCTTGTGATACATGTAGTCAAATCTATTACCGAGGTGGGCTCAAAATGATTATTACTCGAAGCGTAGCTGAGGGTAATCTAATAGTCATTTTGAGCCCACCGAGGTAATAGATTGCCTATCACAATCAAGCACATTAGTTAGTTGTTTTATATCACTCATCAATATCACGGATTGTGTTCATCTTATAGCAGAATAAGTGAAAATCTCTTTAATATTTCATAAAATCGCTTGTAAATTTTGATATAAAAATCAATCGACATTGATGAAGCCAGTATGAGCCTCCAGAACATAGAAGTATGAATAAACAAACCAACCCGTTTATAACTAGAAGGCTCACTTAACGCGCGCAAGTCACGTGTCCAATAGACTTTGTACATGGGCAACATGACGGAGTGAACCGATTTTTGAAGCACAAAAGGAATACCACTAGACGTCATCGCGTCGTGACCTAGAAAGACTTGACCAATCATCATGCTATGAAGTGCGCGTAGACTATCGCGCCTATTTTCCTGCGCACTGTCCTAGATTGTATCACGCTTGAGAACAATGGGATCTATGGTGACGTATGCATATGAACTTGTTTTATTGTCCTCGATCTGGTGACGACGCGTATGAACTGCTCTGTGATTGGTTTATGTAATTCCCAAGTATCCCATAATGCAACCTGCAGTGGTATTCCTTTCGATGACCAAAAATCGCGGCACTCTGGCAGCAGTGACCAGGGGGTGTCACTGCTGCCAGAGTGCAGCGATTTTTGCTCACCGGAAGAGCCCACAACTGGTTGCATTATGGGCTACTTGGGATCTACAGTTAACCAATCACAGAGTAGTTCAAACGCGTCGTCACGGGATCGAGGTCAATAAAACAAGTTCATATGCATACGTCACAATGGCTCCCATTGTTCTCATAAGCGTGATGAAATCTAGGACAGTGCGCAGGAAAAAAGGCGCGATAGTCTACGCACTGCATAGACATGATGATTGGTCCAGTATTTCTAGGTCACTACGCGATGACGTAGAGAAGTGGGCTACGGGAGCTTCAAAAATCGGTTCACTCCGCCATGTTGCCCATGTACAAAGTCTATGGGACACGTGACTTGCGCGCGTTAAGTGAGCCTTCTAGTTATAAACGGGTTGGTTTGTTTATTCATACTTCTATGGCAGTGACACCCCCCTGCTCCAGAACCATGGCACATCTAATACGCTTAAAGTCATTGTTTATTTTGCGCATACAATCACAAAGACGCAAAACTGAGTGCGCACCAACGCGCTGGCAGTTGCGCACATGTATACGCGATGAATGCGTGCTAGCTCTCCCACGGATGTGCTTATTGGCTCTCTTGGCGTTCTTCTTCCTTTGACCTAGATAGGTGTTAGTTTTTTTAATTATTAACAAGGGCAATCACGTGACTAGAACGTGTGCGCCATAGAGTACTGCACAAATTTGATCGCGTGTGCATTTTGCTTAAACACATGATCTATGGGACGAGCGCGTAACGAACGTTTAGTGTTAATTTTTATTAACAAGCCCGGTCACGTGATTGCGCGGGGATTGCGCGTGTTGTCCAAAACTATCATTTGTCAAATTCAATGGTAAAACGATCTTATGAGGGATATAACAACACATAATATTCTTTGTATAATTTAATTAGCAATATTAATGCAATGCCAATTGGTTATGATTTTTATTAGAATATGGCTATAACACTTTCCAGTAAATACTTATTATTACCCATATCAGACATCTGAGCTGTAATTTTACACAATCATATTCCCCTCGTTTCAAGTGCCAGCAGGTGAAATAGGGGAATATTTCCCATATTCCCCTCTTTCACAAAAGCCTATGGGATTTACGTGTTAAAAAGAGGGGAATGTGACATCCGGGCACTTCACGATTCGTAGTCGAAAAAAAACTGGCCCGCGGGAAAAATCTCGCGATAGTGATTTGCCATTGGTGTGTACACGAAACAAGCCGCAGCCGTACTTGTGACATTTTATCAAGCAGGGACTTGGTTTTGGTATGTTTAAATACAAAGTTTAATACAAAGTTTACATTTTACTACTGCTCAAGATGTCTGATATGGGTAATAATAATGATATTGACTGGCTCTTTCGGGGGATACGACATAATTGCCTTCACTAGTATCCATATTGCCCTCATCTTCGACTCGGGCAATATGAATCTAGTTCAGGCAATATTATGTCGTATCCCCCTCAAGGCCAGTCAATATTATATAAATATGACACT
The DNA here is from genome assembly GCA_037951105.1 of Echinarachnius parma. Classification (NCBI taxonomy): domain Eukaryota; kingdom Metazoa; phylum Echinodermata; class Echinoidea; order Clypeasteroida; family Echinarachniidae; genus Echinarachnius; species Echinarachnius parma. Next base: position 37,911 of record JBAMJV010009748.1, read on the forward strand.
TTAGCAAAATATGACACAGCATAGAACCTCATTATAAATATTTGATATAACAGTAGGGTAAATGTTGGGGTATAAATATCAGCACAGTATTTACTGTTGTGTGTGTTACCATTTAAAATTCAATCATAATGTTTCCCTCCAAACCTCTTGCGTCTTCATTACAGCCTCATGCGGAGGGGGAAGAAGCGCGAATCATCCGGATCTGGAACAACAGGAACAAGTCCCATCAATGACGAAGGACGAGAATCAACACAAAGTGTGACCAACTTGATGTCCAGGTATCAACTACCGACCAGGCACGACATCTCTAATTTGGCAACGCTGAATACACTCGCAGTAGAAAATCATTACGAGATCTCAGATGAACGCGGCGTGAGTGGTTTAATAACACTGTCCGTTCAAAGGTATCTTTCACATAATATGTCCGAAAATCATAATGTTAACGACCCTGATGAAGGTTCTCATGATAATCGCGAGCAGCCAGAATCTACTTTTCAAAACTATTTCCCCATCTCTCTCTCGACTCCTAGTCTCGTAACAAATACTAGTGACCCTATGTATAGTTCGAATGAGGATAGTTCCCCCCGCCTGACATCCTTCTATCCGAGTTCTACTGCTGAAGGTAATATCTACCAGGATCTGGACGCAGAAGCTCTTGCTTCATTTCATCTGGGCGAAACGATGAATAGACGACATCGAGGGGACGTCCGCAAACCTGACGAGGGAGACGTGAGGACATCTACTCCTTATCCGTCAACCTCAGATCCCAGTACTCATGGAGTCGGCGCGCCTGCAGGAGCTCGCTCTGATCAAGACCTGACCATGGGCCAAGCGTCGCAAGCCTCGTCAACCCCTTACCGAGGTCGAAGAATGCCCCAAGACCAAGAAGACAGTGTTCCGAATGATGAGATGTCCTTACACAGAATAGAATTTTCGCATCATAATCCAGGAACCAACTTCACAGCAGCAAATGCATCAGATGAATCTGCTTATAGTGAATTAAAGTTTGATGTTGATAGGTCGATGGTGGCAGACAGGTCTGTTAGTCATCGGGATAATCGACGCTCCGAAGTTGCGTATTATTCCATAGGTGATACAGGAGCTGATAGCAAGTCCACCACCGTTTCCACGACAGGCTATGAAACTGTACCCCCTTTTATCACCGAGGTATGCCCTGTTGTACCCCCTTCTGTCCCAAGTAAGTACCCTCCTCGACACCCTCCACTTCCAAATGGGTACCTCGCTGTACCTCTTTCGATTTCCAAAGAGTACCCTTTTACCCTTCCAAGACCCCGAAAATTTAACGGCAATTTTGCTGGGGATTATCCGCATGATCAAGAGAGTGAGTGTCCCATTCCATTCCAGGGTTGCCAGGCGAGAGCAGACCTCTGGTCAAAATCAGAAATGAATGTTTGCATATATCCTCAGACCACCGGTAGAAGCAATCAACCAGGGTGCAGAAATTCCGAAGTCAAATATTACTCCATCTCCGACTTCAATAATAATACACCGACAGAATCTTCTGCAGGTATGAAAGAAGACAACGATGGTCGGAATCCGAACGGCTACCCCACAGAACAACGTCCAGAGACGTCCACTGGATCGAAGGCACATGATTACGAGGTCCTTCCCTTTGAAGAAATAATTCCCGAATCTTCGTCAATAACCTTTCTCGACAGTTTGAATTCCTTCTCTGCTCTGGCAGTAAATCAATCTCATCCTGATCAGACAAATGAGCCCGTTTCCATGGAAACCGACGAAAATGACAACGGCATGGTTACCAACATCCTCTACGTCCCGTATCAAGATGGTTCTCACTCACAAAGTCATGTTAACCATCTGAATGGCAAAGACATTTCAAAGAAGGGCACAGAGTCAGTTGATATGTTAGGGGTCGTTACGGGGAGAGTTATTAGACCTTTGGAGGAAACAGATCCTCATCCATTTTACTACACTCTGGAGCAGAGTACGCACTGACTGCCGATCGTGGCTTAATGATGAAAGCGAACATACAACAACCTCTAAAATGTAAAACAAATTATTCGCACTTAAATGGTATGCAGAGAGATATATTAGTTGGTTGAGACGGCGCTCAGGAAATATGTTTGTGAGCAGAAGCTAGGTGTAAGAATATAAATATGCAACATCACTTTAGAAACACAACAACATTAGTTTGATAGCAAAACGTCCATGGGCGCGTTTTATAATGAGTTTCAACTTTACAACCAATTGCAACTCTTTTCTACAACAATGGCAACGGGGCCTAGAACAGCTAGAATATCCACAAATAATGCAATTTGAGTATAAGACGCAGCCTTAAAAATGTATTCACAAAATGCAATAAAATTAGTGCCATTTTTTTAAATGAAGCTTATACGTTTGTGTAACTAATATATACCAAATAGTTTTATATTTTATATTCTAAATTTATAATTATAATCTTTCTCTTGAATGTTCTTTAAAAACACAATTAAATTCACATTAAAACAAATCTGTTTTGGTTAAAGAGATAGTTGAGTTTTGGTATAGAGGGCGCAACACAAAATAATTTTTTATGAGATAATGAAAAACTGAATATTAAATTTGAAAAAACAATTTTAATGACAGAATAAACTTTATTTGATCAAAATCGGTTAAGAAATGGCTGAAATAACCTCAAACATAACCATTAATTTGTAAATAATTTGTAATAATTGTGGGGCCCCACAATTATTCAATAATTTTGAATTAGCCTTTTTTTTTTAATGCTTCCTCTTTTAAAAAAATTACAAAAGAGGTTTTAAAATAGTTGTTGATTATCTCTCTATCTAATCACTAATTGAGCAAACCATCACATGCACAATATTTTATTTTGAATGGTTGAAACCAATTAGTTTTTAGAGAGCGCCCTCTTGAGTTTTAACGGCTTTTTAAAAATGATAACGGGCTTTTTACTTAGTCATTTGTAATTTTTCATTCCTTTCGAGCATGGTGGAGTTATAACAATTAGTTTGTAATGTAATTATGCAGGTTTTGGTTACTAAAATTCAGTTTGACCAAACATGTACTCTCTTTACCAAAACTCAACTATCCCTTTAATTAATAAGGTATGTAAATTTTGCTACTGTGCTGAACAGATGTTATTTGAATGAAAACTGCACCGCAGCTTACATTGTTAGTTGTGTTTTAAAATAATAATATACACGTTTTAGTTAATTTCGACCAAAACTTCAACAAGATGTTGCAATTATTGTAATTCTTTTAAAGTTGATGTGCATGTTCATTGATTCCGTCACTCAGCACATAATACGGTTCAATCATGTGCACTCGCAATACGTTTTAGCATCTATTTGAGCATGCAACCATCTAATAGACACAAGGCATTACAATTACATCACTCACTCGGACTTCGATATTACTGTAGCAATCATCTTCCAGACTATTAGTACCTTGCCTAATAGACTAATGTATGTTGAAAATTGGTAAATGTATGAATGTTAATGTGTCAGCTTCACGTGTTTTGTCATAGTATAATAACTATATACATGTTTTACAGCTTTGATCATGCAAGAAATATAAATGTTTGTGAAATGTTAACCAATGTACTGAAATATACATACACCACTAATATTCATTCATATTACATCTCTTAAATGTATATAATAAAGAAAACTTTCTAAACGTTGGGTGTTTTGGTTTGTTCTAAATCCACGTGATATACAATACATAGTAAAGGGATTTATACCGGACAGTTATTGAATACTTGTGAATTTTATATTGATCCTTCTCATGGGTGGTACATGTACTATACAGTTGAATGAGAGTTCGGCTTTTATTTTCGATCATACGTATCATATATTTAGGTTGAATCATGCAAATTATCATGAATAGGATACAGGGTATAACTCGGTTTATATTTCAACAGTATTCATGAAGTATGTGTCTTAAACATTTTCAGTGTTCCATCAGTACTCTTCGTTTTGTTGTTGTTCTACTTACCTTATTCATATGCAATGGAACGTTAATTTTCAACAGCATTACATTACCAATAATGTTCATGTCTGGGAACGTTCATGTACACATGATCTAATATGCTTTGTATGTACATATAAATACACATACATTTCTTACTCCCTATTTATTTATTTATATACTCAATATGTATCTTAGCAGGTTCCACCTAGCGTACTCCTGTTCACAGGCTCTGGGAACTTTTTAACTGTACATATATTTTTACTATGCTTTTTTAATGTACATTTAGTTTTACTCTCTGTTTATCTATTTTATCTGTTTTGTCTATTAATGTATTTATATATTCATAATATATCTTAGCAGGGGAATTCTGTTCAGCTCCACCAAAATGCTGTACAGGGAAGCTCTACTATTGTGTTAAATAAATGTTATAACGATAACGACATTTAAAATGTATGTAAAACAGGAAGACTTAAAGGGATATTACAGTTCTGTTCAAACTGAATTTTAGTAACTAAACTTCACAATATGATTAAACATTATAACTCATCCATGTTCGAATGGTAGAACAACAAATAAACAGTTAAGTTGAAATTTTATATATTTTGGGATATTTCAACTGTTTCTGAACCAATTTAATCAAACAAAGCTTACATTGTCTTTGAAATAACATTTTGTTATTATTCGAATTATGTTACACTAAGCTTTTCAATACCCCATGAATAAATTATGTATTAAACAGCCCTCTGAGCCAAAACCACTATACATTTAAAGTGGAAATACATATAAATATAAAATTGTTAAATTAATGAAGATTTGAAGTTGTTTCGTTGTTATATTTGTGAACAAGTAAAAAGGTTATGTAGAAATATATAGATTATTTTGTTAAATGTTTAATTAATCGTTTATATGAGATATGTATTTGATGTGTAAATACTGTTAAACGGTTGTACGTTGTGACCAGTGGAAGTAAAATAACACGTATTAATTGTCCACTCGTTTAAAGGACAATGAAATCCGAACAAATCGTTGTATGCAGTATGAGACACTAAACATGATGATTAGACTTTGAAAGTTTGAGCATAATCGTTAAAGAAATAAGAAAACCAGGTTACTGACTCAGATTGGCAACGCACTCTCGCAAAGTTGTGGACTACAACTCCCCATTGGCTTTGTAAGCAAAATTTCAAATTTGTTCCATTTTCTCAAAATGTTGACCTTTGGTTGGAGTCCAACATTTGTTATGTAGAATACATTTATACACAACATATCAGTTTCGGGAACGGAAACATGCATGTGACTATGAAGAAAAAGGAAAAATGGGAACATTTGTGTACACAAACAGAGTGCGTTACCAATTTCAGTTTCCTATATAAATAATGAAATGAACATCTTTAAAGGGCCATCATTTTCTTGTTTCTGGCCCGATTATGCTCTAACATTCAAAGATTATTCCTCCTATTCTTTTCAAGTTGGGGAAAGCAACAATTTACATGGGTTGCATTGTCCTTTAAGGATATCAATGTGTAATTACATTTACATTGTACATTTTGCTTGACAATAATTTAATCTTATGCCAAAATATTTTGTATGATATTTATCATCTAGAAAGATGCAAATAATAACCAAAGTAGTAACCTTTAATATGATAAAGTGGTTAATTAGATTTAGTTAGTAATACAAATGTTAACGTTAATTGTTTGTTTATTATATACAACGGAGCTTTAAAATACATTTTAAAGCACGTCTGAAGCGCTTTAAAATAAATCAGTAAAATTCTAAAACTGAGTAATATGTTAATGTGAATAATTAATGTTTCCAAACATAAATTTTCGCATAAGATGCAGCTTCAAGTAAAGTGCAACATTGCGTTTTACTGTTAATAGTAATGACTCTTTTAGAATTGTCTTTTAATTTTAATTTTATAAAAGCAAAGTAGGTACCCGTAAGTGTAGCCATCCCTAAATTTCTCATTATAATATGAATCCGTGTCTATATTTGTAGTAATGCATTAATTTATGGCATGTACATATCATACAAATCAAGAATCACATAGGCTCTTATTCTTAACATATTAAATGTTACATAATGCATTGTATATACGTTAGTTCACTTGTTTGATGTGTTTTAAAAAGATAAATCGTAACATCTATAGAATTTCATATATGTATTGTTTGACATTGTTTTATTTGCCATGAAGAAAAGTACTTAATATTGCAATATAAGAAAATCGGCTGCAATTGTTTAACCGGCTTCCAATTTTGCTCTGAAAGAAGGCTTGTAGCAAAACACTAAAATAAAACTTATTCAATTATGTAAGTTGTTTTAATACTGATGTTATCCATGTACCTTTATCATGTGTATATAAGCACTTTTCTATGCAAGGTAACCTGCTTTCCAATGTGCAAATGAAATAAAACAAACATGCATCTTTGCTGTTTTTGAGTTAACATCTATTTGTGTTCATTCCTTTCTTGAAAAAATGAGTCTTGCTAGACTTGTGTTGTCACATATCACCATATATCGTAAACGAAAAGAAAGTTTGCGAAATCAAATTAATCGGTGGTGAAATTCGTCTCCATTGTTTCATGCATAAAACATTCACCCGTACTTCGAACAATGTACATCGCCTGACAAATTACGCATTCGCCGAACAAGAAGCGGACAAGAAACGGAGACAAACGGATAGAAAATCTGGCTCTCCATCGGGCGTCCGTTAACGATATCTGATAATATGTGATAAGGGCTTAAGGTGGCAGTTGTGGTATAGGATGCAAACCCTTATAAGTACAGCAACAGTTCAAGTGATATTTTTTAAATTTTTTAAATTTCATTTCGCATGATTTTATAAAGCGCACACAAAACATGAATACGTCTAATTAACAACTTCTGTAAAAAGAAAAGTTCAAAGTTCTAGCGTCATATCCAAAACGTTATCGTTCTTATTTCTGTGAAAATCAATATGCATACGAATATTCCATACTAAACTGCTAAAGGTGAATTCTTCTCATGAAATCTTTTAATCATAACTTTTCAGCAAAATTAATAATCTCACAATGTTCTTATATTTTACACATTTAAAAAGGTACACCTGATGTATACATGATTAATTGAACCCTGTAAGATATTAACACATATCGATAGAGGTAAGTAATAGAGTGCTACTTGATTGTAATGATGTCATGTCATGTTAAAGGGATAGTTGAGTTCTGGTAAGGAGAGTACAGTTTTAGTGAAACTGAATTTTAGTAACCAAAACCTGCATCATTACATTACAAACTAATAGTTATAACTAGAAAGGAACACAAAATTACAAATGACGTAGTAAAGATCATGTTATCATTCAAAAAGAGCCGTTAAAACGTAAGAGGGCGCTCTCTAAACACTCATCGGTTTCAACCATTTTGAATAAAATATTGTGCATGTGATGCTTTGTTGAAATAGTGATTAGATAGAGAAATAACCAACAACTATTTAAATACCTATTTTGTAACTTTTTTGAAAAGAGGAAGCATTTTTTTGAATTTGTAACGGATGGTTCAAAATTCTCTAATAAACCCGGGGCCCCGGGTTTAATACAAATTGTTATATTTATGGATATTTCAGCCGTTTCTGAACCGATTTTGATCAAACAAAGATGATTTTATTGTTTAAATATTATGCTCTTTCAAATTTTACACTCAGTTTTTCATTTCCTCACAAACCAATTAAGTAGTCTAGCGCCCTCTCTACCAAAACTCAACTTTCCCTTTAACATGAAGTGTGCAATTTTGTACATAACTTTTTATTTTTGTATTATACAGTTTTGATCAAGTGTGTAGCTAAGGGATAGGGGGGGGGGGGGTTAGCACAGGGGACAATTTGACATAAGCAATACCAAGTGCGTCGATTTCTTCTCATGGTTGGGGGGATGATCCGTTATTGCGAGGGAGCGTAGCGACCGATGGGGGCAGGGGCGGATCTAGCTTTTTGCTAAGGGGGGGGTTTGACCCAATGACGATGCGGAGCATCGTCCACGAGCCGCGTAGAGGCGAGGCGATTTTTTTGTACCCAATGACGATGCGGAGCATCATCCACGAGCCGAGGCGAGGCGATTTTTTGTGTGGCTATTTTGCTAAGGGGGGGTTTGACCCAATGACGATGCGGAGCATCGTCCACGAGCCGCGTAGCGGCAAGGCGATTTTTTTGGCTATTTTGCTAAGGGGGGGGGGGGAGTTTGACCCAATGACGATGCGGAGCATCGTCCACGAGCCGCGTAGCGGCGAGGCGATTTTTTTGGGGCTATTTTGCTAAGGGGGGGGGGGAGGGGTTTGACCCAATGACGATACGGATACTGTGTGGGTCTGGACACAATGATGGCGTTTTTCTATGCACATCACATTTTCACTTGGCAGCCCACTGGGGGGGGGGGGGGGAGGGGTTAAACCCATGATGGCGTTTGTCTATGCACATCACATTTTCACTTGGCAGCCCAAGGGGGGGGGGGGGGTTAAACCCCCTAAACCCCCCCCCCCCCCCCTCCCGTAGATCCGCGCCTGGGGGGGGGGGGGGGTGGGTGTGGAAGCCTTTTCATTTTGGGGCTTGAAATTGTGCAATCTGGAGCATACATAAGGCATCAATTTCACGTTTTATAAACTTGTTTCTGAGTTACCGTGTTATAGATAAACACAATTAATGAAATCAAGTTTGCAGAAAACCTAAGGGCGGATCGCACTTCTTTTGCTTATGGAGGAATGAGTAAGGACTTTCTAACATAAGACATACGATATAAGAAACTATATTTATTTTTTTACCCTCCCAAATATTGGGGGGGGGGGGATGATAATACAGGCCATCCCCCCCACCTCAAATATTGGGGGGGGGGATATATCCCCCCATCCCCCCGTGATCGACGCCCCTGAGCAATACACCATCAAGGAGAAATCCTTAAAAAATTAAAGAAATACAGAAAATGTGCCCACTCTAATGCGCGCCTACATACATTGATACATGAATAATATCTCATCAATATTTAAATCTACTTTACATCATTTGATAAATTACGAATTAATGTACAATGTATTTACATATCTCACTTCAATCTATCAAATGCAACATCCAGATAACTCATAATTTATGCACAACCGACTTATACACATTAAAGTAAGACATGTACATGTATAAGACAATCTTATATAAGCAGCATAGGCGTATAAGAGGCGAGGGACAAATGGCCTGCAGCCCCTCTCCCCCCCCCCCCCCCGAGAATTTTGTTAACGGCGACATTCGTTAAAACATGTCATGCCCGGTAGTATATCCCCTAATGTAGTAAAAATAAATGTTGTGAAATTTTTGGCTATAATCTTGGAAACAGTTTTTAATTTGATCTAAATACATTACTGATGAGAAAAAGTGATGTTTCCATTTTTTATTTTTGGTCCCAGGGTGCATTTTCTGCGATTTTAAAGATAATTAGCTAATTTGCATATTTGTGAATAAGGTCAGGGGTCATTTTCTATCTAGGAATAGTACAATATTGCTAAAAACTAGTATTCTAGGGTATTTTGGGGCAAGGATTCCATTTCCGGTGCTCGTTTGTAAGTGTTGTATGGGAAACACTCTGAAATCCAAGATGGCTCCCCCTAATTTGCATATTTATGAATATTATTGATTTTCAGTGGCTACAGCCCCTAATAAGCAATAATTCTGGATTATTGTTTTTCAGTTATGTTCTAAGTATGTATTTAAGATATCAAAGATGAGTTGCCATCGTGTCAACCTCTAGCAATGCATATTATTTGCATAATTATGTATTTTACCTAATTTGCATATTCCCCCAAATCGAGTATATTGGGAACCCGGCAAGTAGAAAAGACAAGTAATACCACTTTTCCAAGGTTTTGGGAGGCAACAGATCCATTTTTGATACTTATTTACCTGTATCACCATGGCAACCATCTCAAATCCAAGATGGCTGCTCCCCAAATTACACATGTTATGATACACGACTATATTATTTTGGTTACCGGTATATTAGATTGATATGATAATGTTTTGACTTTTAATTATTGGAATGAGCAACTAGAATACTTGAATCACAATGTAGTTGTTTGCTTACAGTAAACAAATCATACTTTTATAAAGTAAATGCCATTAAAGTATCAAATATCATTATTTACTTTAAAATGACAAAGGCGGCCATCTTGGATTTATGTGGGTTGCCGAGGTGATACGTCGAAATAAGTATCATAAATGGATTTGTTGCCCCCTAAAACCATGGAAAAGTGGTATTTCTCGTTGATTTCACTTTCTGGGTTCACAAAACACACAAATTTACATGATTTCTGGGAATATGCAAATTAGGTGAATAATCAAATTAATCTAATTATAGGCATTGTCAGAGGTTGCCAAGGTGGCAACCAAGCTGAAGTATCTTTAATATACATTAAGAGCATGATTTAATCTATATGACCTGTAAATAATACTTATTAGAGGATGTAGCTACTGTAAATCAATAATATTCATAAATATGCAAATTAGGGGAAGCCATCTTGGATTTTAGGGCGTTGCCCATATGGCACATGAAAATGAGCACTGGAAATGGATTCCTTGCCCCAAATTACCCTGTCATGATTGTTTTGATTACTACTGTACTATTCCTAGATGGAAAATGACCCCTGACCTTATTTCAGAAATATGCAAATTAGCTAATTATCTTTAAAATCGCCAAAATGCACCCTGGGACCAAAAAAAAAAAAATGGAAACATCATTTTTCCTTTTCATTGATGTATTTAGAACACATTAAAAACCATTGCCAAGATTATAGCAAAAAAAAATGCAGCTTTACATAACCTGCTAGACTACGGGCCAAAACATTTAATATTTGGTTTTAATGCATGTGTAATACAAAATATATATTTTTCGGGCAGCTAATAATATTGGTATGATAATAAGGTATTTGGGCAGGTAACGGACCTTAGCCCCGCCCCGAAAAAGAAATGAAGCGCTATAAACGATGGTTAAATTGTAAATACGTGTGATTATACAAATATGTGGAAATATATAGTTCAAAGTGCTCGCGTCACATTCAACATCATGTAAACATTACATAATAGGTACATGTACTATTAAATTTTCATATACAACATTTCATGTGCAGACACTATGAAATATTCTCAAATTTTCATCAATTTTAGTGACGAATTTTTTCTTTAGAATTTTGACATCAAAAGGCAAGATTTTCTTTTACAAAATGAAATTTAACAATGTTTATATATTTTATTTGACATGAGCCTCTCGTTGGATATCGCGTTAGAAAAGGGGAAATTTAGGCCGCTGTACACACATTAACATTTAATAGTTTCTCTAAATGTAGAGTATCCCTTTTGCAAGCATCGGCAAACTATAATGTATTTCATACTGACAGACTATCAGGCAAGGTATAATGTCATATCTTACTCCGTTGAGAACCTTTATATATAAATATAGATATATGGAATACATCATCAATTTGCTTTCAGATAAAGATGAATTCCTTGATAATCGATTGAAGGGGTACATCAGCCAGTAAATTTCCTTGTGTTTCTGCGGTCGTACATCCATGACAGCAGTCAAACTGGGATAAGCGCATGCAGCTACCGTATAGTATGCCCAGCTACAGTATACAGCTTCGACTAAAGTCTAGCCTTTAACAAGGCTTCGTGTCTCAAGCAAGCAATGGCTGCGCTACATGCAGGATCAGGAACGACTGAACGCCTGATGGAGGCTATCTGGCGAGTAGTGAATTCACGTGCGATCGCAAATGATTGTGCAGGGTAGTCGCGCTGTCCAGTCGTTCCTGCATAATGCATACTATACCATGCATTTAACTCAGCTCAGACGAGACATGCCTTGTCAAGAGGCTAACTAAAGTCTAGTTCAGTATGCAGATTCATCTGATAGTATGCCTTAGAGATGTCGGCCACTATTCAGTTTTGACAGCCCAATTCAAATACTGTCATGTGGATCTTGGGGGTATTTTCTGGTCTTGGTAGTATATGATCAGGAGAGACCAGGTGGATTAAACTGTCGAAGGCGAGCTCATGTAGTCGTGTCAGCTCCAAGAATAGTGGAAGGGAAAGAGGGGGAATCGAGTTGTTGAAACGACGCCGCGGCGTCTCCTTCGTCAGGTTTGAGGACTCCTCACTCCGTGTTACCGCTTCATTGCTTCGCCTAGATGGAATGAAGACGCGTCCAGATCCTGGTAGATATGACACTCAGCAGAAGAACTCCGATTTGAGGATATATGGCGGGGGTAACTTTTTTCATCGGAATTAGACCATGGGTCAGTAGTATTTGTTATGAGACTTGGACTCATGTTGGTAATAACTCTAAGTGGCATTTTTCTCCCCGATAAATTGTAGTTATGGTGGTCATGGTTAAACCTTGTTCCTGTTGTTCCTTGTCTACTTGACTGGGTCTTTCTTCCTTCCCTCTTAAGCCTGTTAAACAGTAAGAATATCTTTCAATCAATCTATACGACAAATAAGACTGCATGCTGATATATTTTTCTACGGTCAACAAATACAATGTAATGTCTATTAAAAGTGGCTAACCATCAATCATGAGTATTTAGTGTGAAACAATTCAATTGGTTGCGTAATTTCTGTAATTTAGCTTTTAAAAATACAGTTAGTGTGACACTAGTAATAGGTCAGAACATCGTCGCATGATAATATCATTTGATTTGTCAAATAAAACATAATTAAATTTACCGTTTTAGTCGCAGAACAGAGGATGCAGAGATAATAATAATACAGATCACACAGATAGATTTTATGATTGGTATTCCCGTCATCCCTCTTCCTGTGCTTGAAATAAGATGGTTGAAGTGAAATGGTCATTAGGACAACGCCACGACAGGCCCTGAATACAGAAATAGATTACTATTCAATAATACCATTGTATGCTCAAATAATATCAACAATTTCGTAGAATCATATTATGTGATATATCATTTAAATTCTTAAAGACTATCCGTTACGAGAAAGACAGCTATTTTATGCATTCGTGACTTTTCGAATATGCTATTTTGAACAACGTCTTATAAGTGTCATGATTATAAAACAAATGTTGTACAATTTACCTTGCAATTGTATCTCAGTTGGCTTTAAGGATGATGTTCCTGTTCAAATCAAATATATAATGTATATAGATGTACTGTAAATAGATTATTGGGTATTTATAAACACTGGTCCGGCATGAGAGTGTTCTTGTTTTATCGCAGGTCTATCGTAATGTGTCGTAGCTTGTTATAAATGATAGTGGTGTCACTGGTTCCATCACTACATTATAAAATGATATATCTAATATTTATTCCATTATTATAGTTCTATATTGTAATCTATCTATGAAGTAATTACTGTAAAGATTGGCTAAAAAAAAATTAACATTTACTTTTCATGAAGAATCGCCATCGTGTCGCCATCGTGCATCTAACTAAAAATGTCCCTTTTCTATAAGCATGCTAGATGGGCAGTAACTTAACGCTCGTGATATATTCAGTACAACTTAAATACGAAATTTGATTTACCTTTAACAATTGTTTCTGACCCGGGGCGAACACCTGAACCAAATATCGAAAAGAAAATGGAAATAACAGATTATACTTTCAACAGTAAATATCTATTGATGTACGTTTGTATGATATGCAATCATTATCATAATGATTTTTATCATCATCATCGTCATCATCATCATCATCATCTTAGTCATCATCATCATCATCATCATCATTATCATACTTACTGGTATTATTAAACTTTATACTAAATTTATCATAAACATCAGTGAAAATTATCAGTAAACGGGATAGCCTGGTGGACTAAACAGTTTAAAATGTAATATGTATTTTTCATTTTCTCCATGGGTGAGACTGTTAGAAGGGCGTCAGAATTTCCAGAGGGCTTCGAAGTCGTCCCCTTAAATACGCCACTATATCTTATTAACAAAAGCAAGAATTATTGCTCTCATAAATGATATTAAAAGAAGAATATACGCACTTGTAATTTGATTCTCTTGAGGAACACAAGAAATGAATTTTCCATCCTCTTGCCATTCCGCTCGAAGCATGGATGTTGAGGTTTCGATCTGACAGGTGAGTAAGTTGCTTGTAGATTGAAGGGTGTAGCCTTTATCACAGGTTGCATGTATCGTAGACCCCAAATGCGAATCACTATCATCCGAGACCCATGTTCCGTTCTCAAGTGTCGGGTAACTCCCACAGAATTCGATGGAAGCTAGAATGTCATAGAAAATAGACAAACACAAATAATTCAACGTAAACCAATATTCGATAAAAATTGCCCAATCATGAAATCATTTGAAACAATTAGGATTAAACATACAAAATAATAAGTATATTTCTGATATTATACGGAAAGAATCAGTATGAAAACATATTTTCTCTTGGAATCGATTAAGTACAATTCAGTAACAGGCCTGGAGGGGACCAGCGAATTATCATATCAAAACTATTCATACTTACTATCATAGACAGAAACCCAAAAGTCCTGCCGAGTATTTCTCCTTCTCCTTCGTCTGACAACTCGACGGCATTGGTTACTGTCTTGTCTTAGTTCAGCTAGATCCACCGCAGTTTTGTTGAAGCATGCACATGAGTTCTCTTGATGAAGCATCGCAAACTGGGGACTTATGTACGTGGCATTGCAATATTTCAAGCACTGTTGTCTCGTGTAGTTCTTCCGATTTTCTAAAAAGGTTGATCTTTGTTGACGAAAATTGTAACAGCCCCGAAATGCTAAAGCTGCATGTGAACAAGAAGTCGAAACAAATCTTCTCAAAAAATACTTAACAATGATTGTAGGAAACGTTCTTAAAAGGACGAAATTTCATGTAAATAAATGTTTATCAAAGCCTTCAACATTTTCAAAAGGTACAGCTAGATAACTTAGGAAAAGAAAATCTTAAACATACTAAGATTATTTTGGCGAAGAACAATTCATGGTGGAAAACAAAAATATCAACAAATTAAGCAAATGACTAAATGAACGAACAACAGCAGAGTAGGGAATATAATTATTTAAACATCCTTATGAATTTCGCCCACTCTCACAAATTGTACTCTTCATGGTGAGCCTGGTGCCAGCTTGCCTCGAGCTGCACATTTGTTTCCAAGCTGTGCGACCATAGTGTGCGACCATACAATAATTAATGGGATATCAGTACAATTTTCTATGAATTCTCTAAAGTAATGATTTAGTTCGATTTTAATAAGAATTATACAGAACATTACAGCGATCACATGGACTGTGGACACCACAGGATATGAGAAGGTTATGGTTTGGACTGGTGCTAGCAACATCCGCTGTATTTAAATTTCAAACCGTATTCCTCTATCTGTGGGGATGCTGCGAGATATTTTATGAGCAAGTAGCGTCAACTACTGTCAAAACTGTTTATTGTCCATTTGGTTGCGATATGGAATGGTATGTTTTACTTGGTGTACTTACTGTTGCACAGAATCGTTGCCCATTGAAACGTTGTGCAGTTCCTTTGACTTACTGGGCAGTCTTGAAGGCGGAAATGTGCTAGAGAAAAAAGTGATAATACTACAAAATTGACTTGTGTATACTAGTATACTTTTGTTGGGTCGTTATTAAATAAAGATGAAACAAACTAAATAGAATCAATACCTGATTATAAAAATAATGATATGTAGATTTAAACAGTTTTCTGGTTATTATAATTATATTGTCAGTAAGTTTATTAATTTGTTGTAATGTTTGTTCGTAATGTATAATGTATTTGCACTCTTAAAACTTAAAGGGATAGTTGAGTATTGGTCAAACTTAACTTTAGTAACCAAAACCGGCACCATTACGGTATAAAATAATAGTTATAACTTCGCCATGCTTGAAAAGTGTACACAATTACAAACGACTAAGTAAAACCCATGTTATCATTCAAAAAGAGCCGTTACAACTCAAGAAGGGCGCTATTAAAAAGAATAATTGGTTTTAGCCTTTTTTCATACAAAATTGTGCATTTAATGTTTGTTAACATAGGTTTTCCCGCTCAATTTTTCGATTGTGTCATTCGAATTAATAATAGGAGCAAACGAATTCGCGCGATTTGCGATCGCCGTGTCAAAGCAGCATTCGAATTCGTAAATAGTCGTTCAAAATCACGTAGGAGCAAGTGAATTTGCACAAAGAG